>JAHZNP010000304.1:0-79298 GCA_020615345.1 Triops cancriformis
TATATACATAAGTTTTTCGGAGCATCTGGCTGACGTTTATTTACAGTACATTTGGTTTTTAGTAAACAAGCATTGGTAATTCTTATACATTTATGTATATGCAGCGTGAGCAAGGCTGTTTGCCGCCCATCGGTAATTTTGTCTTGTTACTTCAAAGGCAAAAATAGAGAACCTCCTCCGATTTCGTGTTGATTAGCGGGGCAGCTTCACCAACTCAGAGTAATTTACTTTTTAAGAACGTTAAAATGAAAAGCGTAATGTCTGCCATACGTACAAAAATCCATTCCAATCAAGGCGATATTCATCGTGCGTGTATCAACCTTTTCATGACCAACTACAAAATAAGCAGGCGTGTCCATGTGGGAAAGCACACCTTCGCAAGTGGCGTAGAAAGAGGTGGAAACCTCCAAGCTTTGATTCCAGGCATCCCCCCAAATGAGCTCTACCCACATCTTGACCTGAAGTCAGTGATCAATGCTGCCCCTTCGAGTCGGATTGTGAGTACATATATCGAACAGTTTCGTCATGATGGTCGTGGTAAGTAACAGTGAATGCAAATGGTTGCGGAAATGGTCGTTACACCCCCGTGGTCAAAAGACTCTAGCTACGCTGCCGGTTACAAGGCTTGGTATGACGATGATTATACAAAGAAGGGCCGAACACTTTTCTCAAACTCCGGAACGAATTTCACTTGGCAGTCACGGCCCGTAAATAAGACAGCACAGAGCCATGCGTGGATTTTAGCTTCACTTGAAAAGAATGCATAAAAGAAACCAGGGCGTTGAAAGCTACAACGAAAGATGTTACTATTAGGCTAGCGATAGCTGGGCAGAATAGATAAAAAAGGAGCTTTCGACCATCTATGCCGTGGAACTGTATGGAAAAGGGTCCGGTAGGTGCTATAGGGCGGTCCAATTCCGGAAAGAAAGCAGATTATCAGGGGTGGTCAGGCAAAAGCTAAAGGTTGCCAACAACTTCATTTTAGCAAGTTGGCACCTTGATTAAAGGTGTTAACGAAGAAAGAAGAAAGGAAAGATGGGACTACAACCCCTGAATAAGCCGCCGAGAATAATAGTAAAAAGGTAGGGGGTCAAATGAATGGGTTACTTAGCGTGAGGGAAGACGGACCGGAAGGTGTTCGGTTAGGTCTTGGGTATTTTTTTATTGCTCATGCCATACTTCGTCTTTTTTTTCTGTTTTCCGTTCTTCTCACTTAGTTGAATGAGACCGTAACGGAAGAGCCTTTGGTTGTGCTGCGTCTAATAAAGTTAATAAAATAATTAACTCGCTCCCCATTTCGTTATTCCGGAGGTTTTTCCCTCTTTCAAAAAAGTTCTAGTTTGCCGTAGACGCAGTTTCCATCCTTCATGGCGTAATTTGACTTCCACATTTTATTTTATTCTTTACTTACCGTGATGAAGATGATAAAGAGATCTTCCATAGCACAGCGGCAACTCATGAACGACCCTTTCCAACCCATAAACATAAACATGTCCACACAGTTTCATACGTTGGGGCAAGAGAAATTACCTTTTTATTAGTCTCGATTACAGTTATTTGAGGTGTCGTGGTGGCTTTTTCCATCAGAAAAACAACACGAAGATAGTGTTTTCATTTGAAAGAAGTGAGTGTTGCTGACTCTTTTTTTTCTTTGTCGACCACAAATGAAAAGGTACAACGTCCAAATTAAAGGGAGAACTAATTAGGAGACCGCTTTCTGTTGGCACCCCAGAGGGGGTGGGTATATTTAGCCCACACAAGGCGATAAGTATTAATGTGATGAGAAATGACACCAAGTGTACCATGATTTCCTTAATCATAAACGGGCAATTCCCGGCAGTCAGAGAGTCACGAAACAAATTAGCGCACTTCCAGGGAGCGCAAAGAATGCTGGTGTAAATGTTTGCCATGTCCCCCGCCCTACAACCTTTCCTCTACTTCTGTCTTCTCTCAAAAGAAACAAACTATTCAAAAAAGCTCACTTGAAGAATCTCGAGTCCCTTCTCAAATTGTATTTTATGGCTTTGATTTTTGCTCCTCGTACATACTTCGGTATGTTAGCTAAGTTGTATATGTGTGGATGACGACTTGTGTTCAGGCCCTGGGAGGTCATAAATGTCCATGGGTTATAGTGTCTATATAGGTCCCGATGAGAAATGTGTAAGATAGGTGAGAAAATGAGAGGTATTGTCTTTCATAGCGTGACACCCAAGGTGTCCATGAGGAGTGAAAAGTGGATGAAGGGTCTCTCATCTTAACTCTTGCGGCCGGCTTTTCGTGGTTGAATAGCAAGGTCACACACAGACTTGGGACAATCATAGGGTTCGTGTTATATAGTGGTGCAAGTTTCACTTGACGGATAGCTCTCTACGAACCCAGCGGTCAGCCGCATTCTCTAAATCCCATCAGCCAATTTGTTTGAGCCGCAACTCGAGACGCCTTGCAATTACACCCGCACCGCAGTTCATAAAAGTCCGCACGGTCAGGATACGTCTTTCTTTTTCCTTTAGGTACGTTTCCACAGAATTTAGCGTAATAAGTTTCTCGAAGACCACCCACGTCCAAGTCGGTGTTCCTTTATTTGCCATGCGTGCTTTCCAAATAGTTGGTATTGTCGGTAACAGAGGGCCTAGTTCTATGAAGGAAAAAAGGCTTCTGGTTACCTGTAGTAGAGAAGAAGTTGGCCAAAAGGTAGCGTTTGCGGTAAATTTTTTGCACCGCTTTGAGATGGGCTCACGTTACATCGAGCCCGGTATAAGACCACGAAAAACAGAACCGAGGAGCCCGTCAGACTCTACGGTGACCTTTTGTTTTCTTTAAGTACTAGAGAAGTGCTTTAATAACTTTAAGCACGTGCTTCTAGCGGTGAGTGTGTTCTGGTCGTCTGCTTCGTCATTCGATTCCAGTTTGGGGTAGTTTACGGAGTTGCCACAAGTTACCCAGTATGAAAAGGAGCAGATGCCGGTTCGTGTGTGCACACAGATCCTCCGCTTAGATTACTAGTTTACCAACTCTAACCGCTGTTTGACGTCAAAAGACTTCCAATTTTACACCCTATTAACCCAATAACTTATAAGGTTATCACAGGTCAAATGGATGTCCTGGCCCATTAAGGCGGCGTGCCGGGTCAAAGAAGCAACGAATGTAACCCAAATACTGCCATTTTGTCAGACAAGTTGCGTTGGCAGAATGTATGTACATTACGCTTGCTGGAAGTGCCCGACAGTTGACTTCGTTTAAGTAGAGAAGAGAATGGTCAATTGGAATGAGAAGCAATTGAAATAGATATTATGCATTGTGTAGTATTACCTTTGTGAGGCGGCAAAATTCAGAGTCGTAGCAATTAACCTGTGGAACTTCACGCAAAGAAAAATTAATTTTTATCTTATTTCGCTCGATTCCTTTTCGTTTGTTACTTTTAGGTTCACGCCACCGGAAGCTTAGCCACCGGTTCTCACAAATAATTGTACATCACGCATAAAAAGCTAAGAGCGGCCCTGCAGTACGAATGGGAACAAAAGAAAAGCAATGATTTTTCATGAGATGTGCTGAAGCGTTCTAATCATTCGGAAAGTTACTTGAAGTCCATTACATAATTTTATAGATCCGTTCCTATTTATAATAATGCAGCAAATGTATATAGTAGTTATTATTTAATTTATTAGATTAATAGATAATTAATTTAATAAACTAGATCCGTCATTATAATAATAATGTCAGTAATTCGATCGATTAGATATCCCAGACATTATTCCACCTTACGAGTATAATTTCGGATTATAGTTTATTTCGTGCATTTAGTCGATGCTTTATAGTTTCAGTTGACCCTCTATCTGTTAAAAGCGTTAATAAGGCCGATGGACTTGGCTTGCATCAAACTCCATAATTAATGCAAATACTTGCGGATTTAGCCTCCTGAAAGAACACTTCAATGAATTTCCTGTTATTTCAGAGCGTTTATTTTGGTAACAGGCTCTTACGTTTGGTAAAGCTATGTAAGATATGGTAAAGTCAGGCTAGGTTAAGAAAAGTGACGTTGGGTAAGATAACCTATGCACCTGGAACCAAAATGAACCAACTGGCACATTAAGCACCCTACTTCCAATTAGGCCTGTTAGGATCCTACAGAATATATCTCATTTTATACATGTGCGGACAATATTCAATGTACAGTGGAACCCGCTTAATTACATAGGCTCGGGACCGAATGATCTCTATGAATTTACGTGGAGTTTGAAATTATCCGGAGTTGCCTTTTACAAGGCTGAGAAACACGAAATGAAAATTTACGGCACCTCCAGATTCACAGCACGCTACTAAACATGGCCTAAGTAACCCATTTGGCTCGTCAACGATAAGGTGAATGGTCCGTGGCTAAGAGATTACGCTGGAATACGAGTTTATTCGAAGCCTTTCTGGGAATTTTGAGGCCTCCTGGTTTCACGAATTGGCCTTGCGATTGCGTATGATATTAGCTGGAGTTACTTAGCATTTTTAAAAGCCCAACGGGACTAAGACTTTTTATGAATTTAGGCGGTTTATGAGATTATGCGATATGAAATAAAACGAATCTTCTCTCTACAGAATTAAATGGGAATAAAACGGGACCGTATGTTCAGCATGAATTAAAGCGGGTTATGAAATTATCCGATATGAAATTAAGTGGGTTCCACTGTATTGTAAATCATGGTGCATCGTGGGGTTTTGCGAAATATTTTTCACATTTAGTATTTCCAATAAACGGGCCGTGAATCCTCATATCCCAGGGGAGGGCTTGAGTCTTATGTCTCACTCCCAGCATCCCCCGATTTCTTTTCGAATGAGGGTGTAAAATGGAAAAAGTCGTATAATAGCCACAAAGACCTATAAAATCCAATTCCCCCACCACCACCCTCCTCGGAAACAAAACCCTGAGTCCCAACCATTACTGGGGAACGGCCCAGCGTACAGTACACCCCTGTTTGCAACAACGTGACCACTGCTTACCTGGTAAAAGGAATAGAAAAAAGTACTCATAAAAAGTACGTTTTATCATGTGGAGAGTCAAACATGCTTTTGATAAATTTTTGGAGTTACATACTATTATCATTAATTCCCACGCTCGTCTGAGACCAACAGCAGTGATACTTTTTTATGTTGTGTTGGAATGAAAAGGTGGGAGGAGTCCTTTTCCTTTGCATTATGTGTCGCATTTTATGGAATGGGCGCAGCTAGACGGTCCCTATACCTGGAATGTATATTTTTTTCCAAGACGGGCAAAAGGAGGGGTGTCTGTAATGCTGCCCCTCCCCTTATTACCGTGCTTATCGAGAATACCGTTTGGCGAAAGCGATTAAGACATAATTTCTGCTAACTTTTAGTGGAAAATTATATCTTGGTTCTATGCGGAAGCTCTGTCGATGTATTACACTGCGAATGCTCCCCTTTAGGTGGGTTTTAAAAGAAAGGTTCAGAAGCATTGGCATGTCTTGGAAGACACCGATCGAGATGTTTTTTATAAGGAAATAAACATTTGCTGAGTAGAAAGTTCTTTGACAACTCTTTGTCTACTACTTTTTTTTACTAGAATTATTTCAGTAAACAAAAATAGCAAATGACCTAACAGACAAAACACCAAACTACAGGCGTAGACTTGACACAAGGTACATCTTTTGTTGATATTACATCAGACAAAACAGGATAACGGAAGTTTGTTTACTACTATGAAAGTGATTTCGTGTTTTTTTTCTAAACACTTAACACAGCAGTTGAGAGCTTTTTATCATGACGTGAAAGATTTTTTCGCGTTTCCTTACGACTGTAGTGCACGCTTTCTGACGGACGATCTCGATGGGTGGGTCAGATCAATTTTTTTTCCGCGACTTTACGAATTTTTCATTCCCTTAGAATATTTAAGTAAACTTTTAAAGTCTACGATCTTACGTTAAACAATTTGATCAAGGCACTTTCTTATTTAATGATCGGAAGGAATCAAGTCGGTCAGAACTCATAAAATAAAAAGAAACAAAAGTACAGATAATTAAGTGTGTATTTGACCAGGGCCTTACCCAGGATTTCATCTCGCAGTGAGGGAGTTTGCCATGCATTTACACAGGACAACACGGGATTCTGATACTACTCCTTAGTTACAAATTTGCAGTAAGAAGCTTCGTCTGTGCCCTTCTACTCGCAGCATTCCATTTCTGACAAACTCTGTATTTCGCACTAGGCGACTTCGTTTTCGCTTGTGGCGCGGTCTATACAAAAGAGGCGCACTGGGAAGCGTACGGCAACTGAATCTTTTTTCAACTTTTTCTGTGGTTGCGCGTTGATACCCAGAAATGCTCTTAACAGTTCGTCTCGCGTTTTTTAGCCTTCAGTGCACTTTTTGTCATCAGGAGTATGCTGTGTAATATTGCCTCATCACCGTAGAAGAAAAAATTCCTTTCGTTACTTTTTGTCACTGACGAAGTTGAATTTAACCTCAGACTCCCTAACGAATATTCGTAGGCATTTCGCAGGCAGTTTTTCTTCCTTATGTTGTGCAAACTAAAGGTGATTGGTTGCTTCTATTGCTTCTATTACATCTTCAAATAGGGTTTCCGCATCGTGTTGGGAGGACGCAAAAATACATTGTGAGCAGTTTGTCCGTGAAGACTTCCTTTTCATAAAAGGAATCAGTGTGTCGTACACTTTAAGGTATGAGGTTGATTATGCCAAAATAGAAACGGTGTAGTAGAGTGGTTCCGCTAAATACGATGTCAATCTATTCGGCCTACTCCATGACCAAATGAGGCTATCACACTGTAAATATATGAAAGACATGAAAAACAATATATGAAAGACCATGTATTTGCAAGTGCCGCAAAAAATATTTAAGCGTGGGATACCAGAAATTGCAATGGCTAAATCTGATATTAATCCGGATTAAACAAGGGATTAGCCTCTCGTTTGAGGTTATCTTCGATTTGACTAATATTTCGCGTAAGGGAAATACTATTGGCATATGAGCCTCAACGAAGAAGAATTACACAGTAAAACAAATCTATTGGCACATTTCACGTAAAATTCGCAGCAGACACGTTACTTAAGGCCTTCTATACACGTAGAAAGGTTAACACGACTATACTGAAAGCGAAGAAGTTGAATTTTGTAAAAGATACAATTCTGATTGTAAAAAAAATCCCAATACATTTTAAAGCAATACACAGCTCCAAACATACAATCTGAGTAATAGTTCAGGTGGATAGGAAGTAATCATTCAGGTGTAGTTCTTGAAAGCAAAGTTTGATACTGCTTCCAATTTCGTGTAGAATTAAGAAAGAAGTCTCATAAATGTGAGCAACCTTTCTCCACCCACTGGTAAATAAACGTGGACCTCAATCATTACCTCGTAAAATGTAAGAGCAAATGTTCATTTAATTAGAAAGTTTTCTTTTATTACCCATCTGTTAAATTTTTTATGGCTTCTTTGTTACTACTTTAGCCAAGTGATTACTATAGTTTCAATAAATAATTAGTAAAAAAAATATTTTTTTATTTACCAGTTATTCATTTTTATTGATTGTGTATTACTACCCTTACTTATTTCCCCTTGCTTCCCTGATAAGTTCGATTCCAAATAGGGTGATACTTTCGAAGGCTCCATAGCTAATGTTGTACTGCACGAGACATTACGTCTACCTACAGTGAACGTCTGGATAGAGCGAGTCTAATGCATTTTTTTTTAAATAGCAGGGGCAGTGTGAGTTAAGCAAACTAATGGAGTCGTCTTCGACTATACCGTGAGTTAAATATCTTAAATCTAGTTTTAGCTGCATCGTTAAAAATGTTTTCTATGTGTCTTAAAAAATTTTAAGCCCGCCGTAACCGCCCCTTCATTACAGCAATTTGGCAAGCTACGTTTAAAAATGTTCTCGCTTAGCTTACAGGAATTGCAGGATAAGTTTGAGCTTGACCAACGGGTTTGCCTGTTCGGACTACTATAATAGCCTCTCTCTGCAGCGCTAAAGAAGACTTGATATTATTATATAGAGAGTTTTTAAGAAACCCTGGTTGTGAACTACCGCGCGGGTTTGCCGACTGTGGTCTCTTATGTGCCTGTTCATCCGAAACAACCCTTGTTGCTTGCTATAGCTGCTGTAGTGGGCCAAAAGTCCCATTTATCTCCTGAAGGTGGAGGCAAAAAGAAGCACGGAGCGTTCTCAACAAAAGAGCCGAAGGAACAACAGTGCACACTCGTGAAACACATTTCATGGCTTAGTGCTTGTACACTAGGGATTTGCTGCTGCAATCAGCTGGTGTAAAACGTTGAATACATTGTCCCCGTAGAACAGGCGGTATTGTTATTATTTTGGCCTCTTTCACTTTGCGCTTATGCAAGCAGTCCGCCCTACCAATTAGTGTACACAAAGGTGCGTCTTATAGACGCACTTTGTGCGAAAACAATGCTAGTTTCCTCATAGAAGCCACTTTGCAGTATTTACGCAAGCTCTCTAGCTGAATACGTGCACGTATGCCTAGTTTTCCTTGATGGCTTTTTCCTACTTTTCAGTCTGCTTGCGTATTTTTGCACGCTGGCACTGCAAAGTGTCACTGAGCTTCCCAAGCGGAAGTCCAGTGTTTTCTATCTGTGCTTTGGCACACTGCATACTAGCGCGCATGAAAGGAAGGGGATGACCTCTTTAATCAAAAGAATTAAAGGGCTGGATCAAGACATTGGTGCATGTAATGACCTGGCGCTCGCCTTCTTTTACAATAAGGTATAGATAGATATAAAGCGGTTTGGGTTTGCTGCAGCGGCATGCACAAGCACACCTGCACAAGAACACCGTCTCTTCTACCTTCCCAAGCACAAAGCCTTGAGATTAAAAACGCCGCCACTTGGGGGGTCTCTTGTAACACTGTCCAGCATCACAAAAAAGGAAAAAAGAAAGCAGTCACCGGCCAAAAAAAAAGATGTAAAGTCAATCTACATAATGTTCACTTAATTCAGGCTGAACAACTCGGCTGTATGCCTCAAGTGCTCTATGCATCTCGGTTCTAATTCGTCGGTAGTCATTTCTCTCCTCGTGGAATTTTGTCTGAGCTGTATCGTATGAGTTGACGATAAGGTTACAAATCACTACGTATCGGATGATACCGGACCCAAAAAAGAAAAAAGGATTGTTTCGAAAACCTTACATTGGAAAGTTATCTCGAGCTCATTGATGTCCGATGGGGTAACGCGGGCAGATGGCACGAAGTCTTTTGCGTAAGTCTTGGCTGAACATCCTAGCCATTGCAGGTTTTCTTTTGGACCGCTGGGTTGTCTGCTGGTGAGTGTCCCGCCTCTGGCCGCCTGCTTTCTCATGCATCGTGCTATGTGATGTGTGTGTGTGTGTGGTTTCCTCCGTCTGCTCGTCCTTCTATAGCCTTGTGAGTGTGCGTCTGACGTGGAAGCTGGCGTGGACACACATCTCTCCTCCCGCCTCTAATCGTGGGCTTTTCCATTCTTACAACTTGCGGGAGTCTAATTTGCCTTGACAATTGCTCTCCTCCCATCACCCATGCAAGCCGGACCTTGGTTTCGTCTTCCTCCTTTCGGTGGCACCTGCTATGGCGTAGAGTGCGGGACCACACCATCGGCACTGACAGGAAACCCGGATTCGCCCCCCTTCCCCCCCAATTGTTACTCTTGGTGACATCCATTTTTGTTTCATAGCAACTATGTTCGGGCAGACGTGGGTTCCGACTAACTGCGAATCGTGAGAAAGTTCATTTTTTTGTGAATTCTGATTGGCATCGTTGAACCCCCCTCTCCCCCCACAGTCCCCGGACGGATCTTTGCTTTTCACAGTTGAGACTCGTAAGAATGTTTCCAAGCTACCGCAACTTACAAGAAATGACAAGTATTGTTGAGGGCTTAATGCAGACTATTGTTTCCCCTCATCGGTTTTGCACGAAAGCAAAAGCAGAAGGAGCAGCGCGAGAGAGACAGGAATGTGGTCAGCAACATTGCAAAGGAGAGGTCACTTTGCAAGTTCTGCTGCTCGTGCAACTTCTACTGTGCTGGTGCTGTTTCAGTGTTGTTGTCTACTCCGGCTGGCCCGTGTCCATTGTTAGTTGTGGGTCGCAGCGTACGGACTTTGACTCTTGACCCACAAGTGTCGATTCCTTCACAGTTTTTTGTCACTTCGCTCATTGGCAGCCTGGGATTGTTGTCACGGAAATTTGCGGCACCCACGAATTATTTCACACCCAACGTGGGGCTTTGCGACTGAACAAGGTAGCACGTAAGAGAGCGAAAAGCCACTGAGGACAGACCAAATGCACCTAAGGAGCACTTGCTGAGTGAAACGAGATGCGCTTATTTGTGTCTCTTGCTTTGGTTTGGTCTGGGATTTTGGCCCAAGTGTTGTGTGCACATTGGTGGTAAGTCGAGTCATTATCGTTTTCCAGTGACATTCGTGCATAATGTTAGGCAGGAGAGAGTGTGAATGAGACAAACCGGAAGTTGGACCTTACTACGTTCACTTACGCATTTTCATGGCTGTTATCGGATTCGTAGAAAACAATGCATGTAAATCATTATTGTCTTAATAACTCGCAGGTGCATATATTTTGGACAATCTTTTGTTGCCTAATTTGAAGTATGATTCTATAGGAGCACAATTCCGAAAAGAAACTTAGAACTTCCAGTCGAAAGGGTGAAATTAAGCTACCGACGCTAGCTTATTAAAAAGTTTGATTACTGGTTGCCTGTCTTCTTAACCCGTCCTAATTGACTCTTCTCAGCGTAAGCGCAAATGAAATTGGCATGTGATGTAAAATAAAAATGATCAGAGTAAGCTTGGTACATTACAAGATGGCAGCCCATCTACGAACGCAACACGTAACACGCACACTCGCGCGAACACACGCACTCACACAGGGCGAGAGGTAGTAAGATGAGAGTGCAAATGCAAGCGGTAAGGTGCGTGTTCTCCATGTGTTGAAGCAGTAGTAGCTCTTTTAAAAGTCTAATTCGCCTAGTGGCTCATAAAAGTCAAGTTTCATGTGCTCTTCATTTCGGAAATCCAACACGTTTGATGTTCACAGCTTCTCGCAACCTAAGCTTTTATATTCGATGTCAATGGCGCCAACATTTGAAGCCCTGGAGACTTATTTGTTTTACTGTTTATAAGCCGGACTCGATCTCTCTCTCGCAGAAAGAGCCCTTATAGACAAAAGAGTGAAACTCGGGCTGCTGGTCTGGCTGCGTCTGTTGTTCTGTGGCGTAGTGACATGGAGTTCAGTAAATGAAGTTAGCAGGATATTAGCGCTTGAAGAACCCAGGAACGTTAGACATGTCAAGTAGCAGAAGAAGAATTAAGAAACGACGTTTCGTTGGTTTTTCTTTTATTTGACAATTACCTTACTTCGTCAGAGACTTTCTGCACCTGTCTTTGATTTGATCGATTAATGGTCCTGGATTGCCCGCCATAAATACTAACCTAGCTGCATTTCAGGGTTCTTGTTTTCTAACTGCTCGTATACCTCCATCGCACATTGTCCAGTGGTATTTATCATATTTTGCGTCTTACTTTTCTATGGGATCAAAAGAATGCAATGCATTTAATAGTCCCGTACGCTGCTTGGGACAAGAAACAAAGCGACGGCTACTTTATTACCGTTTGGTACGATTTTAAGAAGGAGACTTTTTTTACGAATTTGTTGCCGAATACCATGAACCAAAGCACTCCAGCTGCGTTTGGTCTTCCTATTCATCCCTTTTTTTGGTCTGATTTTGGTTGCCACTATCAAGAGTCCTCAATTTTATGAACCGCATGTCTCAACTAATGACCGCATTTTTTTATGCACTTTAGGGCTGTGGGAAGTAACGTTGTCTTAGATCCTACCCGGTTGTGCAGAAAAAGTCGTCGAATTCGTGGACGCCAAGCAGAAATTTGTCGGAAAGAACCTGAACTCTTGCAAGAAATCGCTAAAGGTGCCCAACTGGGAGTAAAGGATTGTCAATATCAATTCCGGAACAGAAGGTGGAATTGTACCACAGCTCGTAAAAGTCTGCGGAAAGTCCTCTTAAAAGGTAGAAATTTTAAAAATTGCAAATAAATCACGTTACATTATTTGCCAACTTGATGTAACTGCCAGTGTCATTAATTCTGTTGTGAATTCTTGAGAATCTTAGTGCTTACCACTTGTATTCTTTGTTTACGAAATTACCAGTCGTGCACTGAAAAAAATAGCAGCTGGGTAGTTAGAGTGTCTAGTAGATTTTGGTACCATGGGAGATTCCCACGAAGTGGATTTTAATAAGGAAATATCTTGCAAAAATTAGTGAAGATCGCAAGTCACGTGGAGTGACATTCATCGTCTAAGGAAGGAATTTGAAGAATGGACATGGCAACGAATATGATAGATCACGTTATTTGATTAGGGAATATATTGCAGGCATGCATGTAGCAGCGGAAAGTTAAGATGTTTGCATTCAAATTTTTCGTACTTCTTTCTCTGTCTTCGTACTCTCTTTATTCTTTACGTGTGTATTTTTATAAATCTTGCTGATGGCATTGGGGCTTCTTTTCGCCGTATTTAATTTAGTTAGCCATGTTTGCGTTGGTCTGGCAGGTTATTTGGCTGACGCTCTTCACATTACCAAATTATTCTAATATGTGGCTGGTGGTTGCGGAGCTCAGCGGTTAGCGTTGAACCAACGCTACCATTTGTGCACCTCAGGTAGTAATTACCCAATGCGGCCCATTACATCTCTGTTTTCGTTTCGTTGAGGAGAAACCGCGCGAGGTCGGGTGAGTTGGAAGAGTACAGGGATCTGCTTGTAATTAATTGAATTAGTCCAGCTAAGCGCCTTGCACGTGTTTTTAAGGGTAAACTGTTGAACATGACCGAACTCCTTACAAACAGCTTTCAAGAAAATCCGGCTAGTAAGTCATCTGTTTGGGGTTATTATAGGTGCTTAGTCCTATCCATATATACAACTACTGCATGTGATGTTAGCATCACACGGCTGTTCAAGCATTTCTAAATGACTCGCTCAAAAACCTTTCATTATTTTTTTTAAGAAAAGCTTCACTAGCATAACGTACAACAGGGTAATCAAATTATCCGGTATGGAAATGTGCTAGCAGTTTGCCCTTTCCTGTAGTTTTGACGGGCTGTGCCGATGGACGATGGCTCCTTTGCACGCAACGTCTCACTAAAGTATTTTTTAAACTTCCTTTTGGCTCTTTTGTTTCACCGCGAGTTAGGCAGACTTACCTGTAAAACCGCAATCAACGCCTTTGCAAGAAAACCCCGGTTACCTTTCAACATTACGAGGCCTCTCAAGTCGAACGAGAGAAGAACTTTGGTCGTCGTCAACTTTATAACCTGAGCTTCTTATGCAAATATTTTGTTTCTGTGAGCTTCAGAACTTCCTTCAGGATTCCGGAACGTTCCCCTTTACGACTCAGAGTGGACTTTGAGGGGTTATAAGACACGACTGTTAAAAAACTATCTTCAAAGTCGTTTGACGTCAATGATGCTTTCTTATGAGCGATACATTGTCCAACCTCCGAAAAGCACCGGACTCATCAACACTCTGAATTAAGGAGAAAGGCTCTGACGTCGCAGTAAACGCTAGCCAACTCCTTTTAACCTTTTTTACAAGTTGTCTTCTGAAAATAGACCCAATCTTCTTAACACCCCCTTAAAAAAGGTACGGAAAGTAGGAAAAAAGGCCAAAGAATGTGGTGCTGCCAAAGAGAGAAGTTTATTTTCGGAAGGATGGATAGGAAAAAGGCAAAAGTGGTTCACGAAGTGAGAATGCTGCTTTGGGTTATGTGCCCACCTAAGATGTGTTTATCTTTGTAATGACTTCTTGGCCCTTGCTTGGACATTTTTTCCTGAATAGAGATGGTCGCGGAATACCGCCGCGCTTATCTTGATTTCACGAGGTTAACGTACACGCGAAATGGCGCAAATGCTTTGTTTGTTAGTCAAGATGACTTTAAGAATATGTGTAGTTTTACATAATAAAGATTGTGAGTTTGAAGTGACGGCCGAACTGAATGTCTGCGTGAAAATAAGTTCATTCTTACCTTGAGTATAACCTTGTACTATGTCGCTTTTCTAAAATTTGGCTTTGCTAACTACTTCGGCATTATTGGTTACATTAGATACACGCGAAACGGGCTTTCTCCATGCCGTTGTAGCTGCCGGTGTTACGTATACCATTACACAAGCGTGCAGTATGGGCCAGTTGCTTCAGTGCACGTGTGACAAGACTGTTCACGGTAAGGAGGCTTTCGATCTATTTTATTTTGTTTTACTTTTATTCTTATTCTTTGCAAAACTGTCAGAGTCAAAAGCAGCGTAATGTCAAAAGCGGTTCTTATGCATTTAGAAATGTAGACCTTTTTATTTTGAAAGTCCACTGAGGAATGAAAAATGAATCGAACTTTTAAAAAGCAAAAGTTTGACGAGACTTAGCTTCGGAATTCGCGGGCCTGAATGCTAGGCATTCCGCTTGGAAGACAGATAAAAGCTTTTCCTAAGACCATGTGATGATTTTTCGTATGTTATTAATTTGGTTGAGGCTAAGTTGACAAGAAAAGGCTCGCAACGCGAAATCGCACGGAACAAACAGAGGAAAGGGCCACCTAGACAGTTTATTGATGAAAACTGTCAGAACCCGTCAACGTGATCCACGTAAAGATAAGCAATGGAAGAACGTATCCAGCGTCCTTCAGTTCGTTGGCGATGCAACGTACCGGAAAAAGATCGTTAAGAGGAACCCATGACAAGTTGACCATAGCGTTATGAAATTCAGTGCGTAACTGCTCTGCTGTAGGTATTTTATTTGAACAGGCCAGCGGGTTTTGCTTAATATGCTGACGATAAAATCTGACCAGAGTGAATTGTTTCTTTGAGAGAAACCTGGTTTTTAAAAAAAAAAAAACATGTTCGAACAAAGACCTTTTAATGGATTTTAGGGAGTTAGAGCAAGTTTTTTCTAAGCTTCAAACTGGACTTTTAAAGTGTAGTACTACGAAAATAGCAGAAAAAATCGTTTAGGGTAAAAAGTCAAAAAGGAGAGTATCTCGTAACCGCTTTAAGGTATAAATAGTCCAGTAAAACCTCGCTATCGCGAATCTCATTGAGAACACCAAATCATATGGTATGTTCGAATTTCGTTAAATCGAAAAATATCCAACATTGTCGAACGTACCCAACGAAAAATAACCTAACGTGGTTTTGAGCTTGCGAAATCATGCTAACGTTCTATTTCCCCAATCTTAACCTTGAATTTACCCACGTTTCGAAACTTTCCCCTTGTGCGGCTGTTTTACAGCGTTGACGCGTGACTCTGCTAGCGCACGCATTTGACCGAACAAAATGGCAGTAGCCTATTGGATGTAAACATTTATTACAGTATTTATATGTAAATACAATGAAAACTTCGTTGTGTGTGTTTTCTACGATTTCCCTGTATCGAAAAAGACTTGCCCAGTATCTTCAGATAATTTGTAGTTTTCGTCCGAAACTTGTTAACCAGACCTGGATAAATTCAAGACAAAACGCACTTCAGTTTTCCCAAATCACTTTAAATCAATGAAAAAACAAAATCATTCAAACCGATGGCGTTGAAATATTTTTCATTTTTACAACTGCGTTCCTCTGCGAAATGGGCAAGTGATCCCATGACAGAAGAAGGCGAGAAGTTCAGTGCCAATGCAGGTTCCTCCTACCGGTGTCTTGTCATGTCAAATTTATTTTTATTTTATTTTTTTAGACGGGAAATCAAGTTACTTATTTTATTCAAGTATTTTTAAATATTCTTTCCCAGTTTGTTACACCCAATTCTTAGCTTAAAATTTAGTTCAATATAGAAAATTAGAACAGTGGTCCTAATGAAATCAAACTCAGTTCGATTTAACTTCAGGGCACCAAATTGATTTACATTTTGTCCAAGTCGACAGCAAATTTCTTCATGCAATGGTCACTTGGTAAAAGTATTAAATAAATTCTTACATGTAAGCTATTTTTCGGGAGACCATTTTTTTGTAGCTTCGGTAGGGACACGGTGAAACCATGCAAGGAATACACAAGGCTTTGCCTACCTGAAAGAATGCCACATATTTGTAGGGTTTTATGCGTAACATACAAGTCTAGGACAGTAGTTAGTCGCCCTAACACGCTACTTTTTCCCTTTCGTCGTGGTTCGCAAAGCCTCTTATGAAGCCGTTTTGTTCTATTTGATGTATTTTTCTCATGTAGCTTGAAAACTTTCCCAACTTTCTAACTCTAGGAATGTCACCGGATGGCGAATGGCAGTGGGGCGGGTGCGCCGATAATGTTCAACATGGCTACAAAAAATCTCGCGAATTTATGGATGCTAGATACCGCAAGCGCAGCGATCTTAAGACTTTGGTCATGCTACATAATAATGAAGCTGGGAGATTGGTAATTTGGCATCTTCCATTATCTAAAATTCCCTGGTTCTTTTGTGCCTTTCAATTTATTTTTTTAAAAGACGAGACACTTAACAGTCAAATATGCTCGTAGGTGAACTGAAGATTAACCTTATTTTCTTTTATTCGGGTGGTAGGCAATAAAGAATTACCTGCGGACCGAGTGCAAATGCCATGGACTCTCTGGATCGTGCACCTTACGCACATGTTGGAGGAAAATGCCGTTATTTAGAGACGTTGGAAAGCGTTTGAAAGATCGTTTTGACGGTGCTGCAAAAGTGATTCCTGGTAATGACGGCAAGACAGTTATTCCCGAAGGACCTTCCATTAAATCGCCAAGTCGAGAAGATCTGATTTATTCAGAAGACTCGCCGGATTTTTGCTTGCCAGACCCCAACACTGGGTCATTAGGAACGATCGGTCGGACGTGTAACAGTACGTCTCCTGGAATTGAAGGTTGTGAATTGCTGTGTTGTGGACGAGGATATGACACCAAAATTGTGAAAAGTAAAATGAATTGTCGGTGCAGATTCAAGTGGTGCTGTGAAGTGACTTGTGACACTTGCGTGGTTAAAACGTCTATCAGCACATGTCGCTAAGTTACTGGGTGGATTTAAAAAAAAAATCTAAAGCAGAGCACACACATTTTGTAGTCCTATTGTTTGGTATAATGAGTCTTTACTCCAACATGTCCTCCGTTTAAACGTGTGATCATTGGACACGAAGCTTGAAGCTATTGCTTTGTGCCGTCGAGGCGTCAGAGATTGGCTCGTCTTCTGGCGTGCAGACGAAAAAATGGCGTTTACGGAGTCCTGCGTTCACGGAATTTGACGTGTCAATCTTACGCGAATGCTCACGGAAGCAACTATACCCTCACATTTTGTGATACTTCGTAAATTGTGTACATTACATTGGTTCCATAGTTACATGCAAAAAGGCATCCTTTTGAATTATGAATTGGACTCCGCATCTTATGAATAAAACTGTTGCTTACAGTAGGAATTTCCTAGATTCATATATAACAAGTCCCTCGGTTTTTGGCAAGGCTATCAGAGAATAATAAGAGGCGTAAAATTGCTGATCTGTGATGGTTTGTTACGAACTCCAATAAAAGTTTACGGAAGAGGGAAAATGCTTGATTTTTGCCACCTTTCTCATGGAATGACTATCCCAAAGTGTTAGGTTAAAAAAAGCATGGAAAAAATCTTGAATTTTATTATCCTGATTCATGGAATTGCTATTTGGAGATAACAGCCTCCGCTCTGTAGTTGGATAGCAGATGTAATGGGCTTCCAACTGATGTGCAGCTTATTAGGTCTAGCCAGGTGATTTTATTCTACGGCTATTTGCCAGTGTTTTATTATTGTATTTTGTGATGGCTTTCTCTGTCTTTTCATCCAGATCTTGCACATGACATACAATTTACATTCCAAAGTGTTCCCGCTTCGGTTATATAACGTTAACGAAGAGAATTTGATGCGTGTCATAAATGACAAAATGCGCTGGCTGCTGGCGGCCTAGAATTTCTTTTTAATCTTCGCTTCATAAAACCTTTTTTTTGCCGACGAGGTTCTTGCATCTCCGGTAGATTTCCTTTCCCTCTTCCACTTTTCCACCAATCTCCTACTCCCCACCCGTGTCATATATGGGCAATGAATCAATAAAACTTCGAAGACCAAGGATGTTAAGGCGTGAATTTTTTTATTTTTTTTTTGGTCTGTCTCTGTCACCCGCCATTCTGTCTTAAACACCCCAGCGAAGTAGTACGTGACTTTTATCTCCTTAATCAGTGACATAAAGTTAGCGCGCATGTAATTTTTCCAAGTATTGAAGGGCTTTTTGTGCTTTCTTGCGTGCATGACACCAACATTTTTAAGATCTTTGGAACTTCGGAGACGCTTTGAAGAAATGTTTGGCATTGTGCAAACGAAAAAAGGAACGTCTTCTATCACGAAGGTACACGTGTTCTCTTTTGGAATCCTTCGTCGCAAAGAAAAATGGCTAGGAATGACAGTTTAAGGCTTGGGAAATGTGCAGATAAAATCTCACCTGTCCACGATCCTTTTCAACCTTTCACGCTCTATAGACCTATAAACTCAGATGCAACGTCACCCCGAATCAACGTTAGTAATCTTTGGTGGCGCAAAGACGAGCATGACAAGCAACGGACAACAGGTCATCTGGCAAATTCATTCACGGTTTTTGCATTGTAGGTTATTTTGCAGAAGTGTAAGAAATCTAAGGCTGCAACGAGCTTTGGTCACTCTATAATATGCGAGCTACATTGGCTCCGTACGAAAGCGGATGGTAATCAATATTTTTTAGCCGTTTCTGAACTTGGGGCAATTTTTAAATTAGAGAAGTCAATTATGTCCAAGGCAAATGAAGCTAGGTCTTTCTTGTTTATGTCTTGAATAGCGAGTTCTCACTAGAACTGTGCAAAGTCACCAAGGTAGTGTCGAATTTAGTCGTTCACCATGGTCTACTTCAATGTTTTTGTTCTAAAAATTTTCGAATCAAACAATGTTACTACAACAGGCTTGGTAAGATGCGACAGCGACGATCCTCCGGGCAACTACTTACCTGGGCTTCAAATTTATGCGAAGTTTTTCCTTCCTATAAGTTCCCTTGATTCCAATGTGTGACTTTTATTTCGGGCAAAAAATAAATTGTAGTCATTAACTTCCCGTCTCATGTTCTTCTCTATAATCCTCTAAACTCATAAATTATCCTAGCTGCGCCAATCTTTCTCTCTTTTCCGTAATATTACGTCAAGTTTTCGCTTTTAACTTAATACTGCAATGACAGCAAGTCTCACTCTTCCTTCAACGGCTTTCTTACACTCCAGTGAAACTACGCATAGTTAGATTCCTTTCGCTGCCGATTTCTTTCGGAACAATGCGACCACAGCAAAGAGATAAGGTACATCTTCATTATCCTGTCATAGTCTATCTTGCATTCCCGCCTTCTACCATCACACCCTCCAGGGAGGTCGACTTCGAGTCGTTCTTTTGGCCTACCTCTCATTTCAGCTTATCACGTTTTCAAAAGCGATTTTCACCTCATACTCTCTTAGTCTCGTGCAAAAGACAGTCATTAATTGAATAATAAGCTCGTCAATAGCAATGAACAGTTTCCTTTCGCCAGTCTTCTGTAGGTTTTCCATCTCCCCCATATGCTATGATCGGTTCCCCTGCAAGGCCAGGCCATGCAAGTAAAGCAACGTGGTCAAAAGCTCGGTTATAATTGAGTTGTTTCCAGTAGAAGCACGCTTCTCTTTTAATTGGATAATTAGCACGTTAGATGTTAGCTGTGGAACAGGGGAAGGTTTGAGCCATGGAACAGAGGAAGGTTTGAGTTCAGGCCTTCCGGAACCTAAGCGTGCCACATGCCATTTTTATTCCCAAACGCCACTGTCTTCGAACTGTGACCAGAAGATTTGACTTTCAGGGGTGAGGGAATGGGTGAAGGTTGGGAGGATGGGGTATTCGGGTCCGCTCATCCATTAAAGGTTAGCGGACCACCCGTGCGGTGTCGATTCTGCGTTGCAGCGACAGAAGAGGTAATAATAAGTTTGTCGACTTATTCGACCAAACTCTCGCTTTACTAAATTTTTGTTTCTTTTTCCCCTTCGCCGTAGTCCTACATATCTAATATACTCGAATCCAAAGTGAAAAATAAAGGTAAATGTGTTCTTTCCAGGGTGGATGAGAAAATAGCGGGGACAGAGAGCAGACCACTATGCATTTTCCAGTCAGCCATATAGTCAAGTCGTTTCCGGGCTTAACCTGTGTTAGAACTTGGAGCCATGGCGATGGGTCGGAGGATCTTCGCGGACGAGACGGGATATGCACTTCATTGGGCCATTTCACGCCTCACGTCGCTTGTTAAGATACATGTATTCATAATACCCACAGCGGGCAAAGCAAAGGTAGGGCAATTAATACTGTTGTCTGCTCCGAAGTATGTGAAAGATACTTTTTTCTGCTGGGAGGGGTGTGAGAGAAGCAAGGGGTACAAAAGATATTTATTACAGCCCTGCCGAAGTTTTGGACGGTACCCAGCATCCAGGTGTCTTTAGTGACTGATAATCGTGACATGCTAATGGCTGCGATGACAGGTTGAGGCCCCATTTCTTTATTTTAATCTCTCCGTGACGCAGGAGTTGGACTTGGACATCTGAATAAACTGAAAAGTCAATAAAACAGTTGACATACACAACTGCACGCAAGGCGGCATCTTTGCTTGGAATTAAACCGAAAAGGAGCCGCGTTTATTATCTACGATAAGAAAAGCCGGGCAATAAACTAAATTTTATGTTAATATTTGTCCAAGTTTTTCTAGCAATAAAGCAATTCGTCGAGGCGTTTATTTATGTGTATTGCGGTAACCATTGTGTATACAGCACTCGATTGCGATTTACCTTTAGGGTGTCAACTACCGTTTTGCTGGCATGCTCGCCCTTCCAAGGCAGCGGAGGTTTCCTTGCAAGTCTGCTTCAGCAATGTTACACTTTACAGAAGCCGATTTTATGACCATCAGAAATTCACTCCATCCCAATACTCCCGTTCCGTGAAAGAATTTTTTTTAGAAAATATAGTTTTTCATGGTCCTAATAGTTAACACTTTGTTTGTTGTTAATGCTTTGTATTTTTTCTGACATGAAAAAATGGGGGTTGTAGACTGAAAGCAATTTAGCGTACGGTTCAATGAATCCAAAGCATGCTTGCTGAGTCGACAGCCAAGGTAGAGAGGTTGAAGGGTATAAGAATTATTTGGCACAGAAGTGCATTTTTGAGCAGTTTTCACAACCAAATGGCGTGTCATTGGCTTAGGATCTGAACGGCGTTAAAAGTGACTGTTATAGCTGGTAATGGGTTTTAGCACTTAAGCACAGCCATGGGTCGTGCAAAAACACTTTTCCGCCCACTCTTTTATTCCTAGTAAAAGTGTAAGCCGTCAATAGCCTTTTTTTTTCTTCTTTTCGCTACTGCCCACTCAACTGAGCTACGACTCCCACTACGGAACGTGCTACTTGCCATGCTCTTTTCGATCGCAGCTGGTCCCCCTTTTCCATTCCTTGTGAGCAAGAGTTGGAAAAAGCCCGAAATTTTACGGCCAACAGGTGAAACTCCAAAGTGACTGTCTCCTGTGATGTAGTAGGACCCACTCAGTATACTGTGTGGTTTGAAGTCTGAGCTGTATCTGGTTCAAGTAGAAACATGCCCCATTACCGAGAAACCATGTCACGAGGTTTCCACATGGAACTCTTTATTTGATGGCTGAAGCTCAAGGTCATTGCCTACCGCTTTTTCCCGAAAGAGCGAATATGATAGAGGAATGGGTGGGGTAAGAAATAGGAAAAAATATCTTTCAACTCAGTTAGGTCCCCGTTGTTTGGCTAAGCATAAGTAAACGCTCAACATGGAGGTGCTACACGAACGAAAAGTACGGATGTATTTCATTTTTATATATATATACAATTGAAAGGCTTGCCTCAACAGTGGATGGGGTTTCTTAAACCAGCACGTAATGTATACGAGTTTGCTACCTTGTTTCCGACAAGAATATGACGGGAGTGCAAGAAGAAGCGTCAAGGGTCCCTTACGAAATACTGCAGGTTACATATGTGTTATGAATATTACAAGTGTAAGATCGCTGGAACTGTATACGTATAGACACACACAAAAATTCATAGGATGCGTCGTGCCGTTTTGAAGGTTGATATTTTTTATACATGGGAAAGAAAGAGGGTGGTGTCGAACAAACTTGGACGCATATTCGTATAAATAATGAAAATGGCGCATCCATCACTCCAAGAACATTCGACCAAAAATGTACAAAAATAATTACAAAGAGTAAAAATATTGAAGGCCTCTTGACGAAACTTTGGGGCCCAACCTTGTCCACACTAGGTAGCCCAAAGTCTCTGACTAGCTCTTATAATTGTTTGTGATTACAATGTCACATGTTCAAAGGCACGTGTGAATGGTCTTTTTGGTTCTGCAAACTTTACATTTGACTTCACAGCACCAATGGAAAGTACACGCACATCGCTCGACAACTTCTTTTACTTCCGTTTTATAGCCCCTTCCGCAACACATTAGATCACAACCGTCGACACCGATGGACGTCTCATTACACGTGCGGCCTTGCGTACCCGGAATTCCCAATTTGGTGTTCTTCTCGCAAAAGTTGGGCGAATTTTCGTAGTAAACCAAGTCTTTCTTAGCGGGCGTTTTATGGTCGGGATTAAACGGCTTCAGCTGGTAGTTGTATTTGCGTTTTCCATTTCCGGGCACTCTTCCGGTGTTGCTAATTAGTACACGCGATGCGCCATCGAAGCGGTCTTTGAGTTGATCTCCCACTGTCCGGAAAAATGGCAAGCGCATCCAACAAGTTCGGACTGTGCAAGAACCGGACATGCCGTGGCATTTGCACTCTTGACGCATCTCGGAGGAAACGTGCTATACAGAGTAAAAACGAGTTAATTAGCACCTGTGGCCAAGTTCCTGACTAGCAGATCTAAGCGAAATCAATGGTTTATAGGATTGCAAGAAGGAAAAAGAGAAAGGGAAAATCAAGGAGGATCGCTAGGAAGTTGGTCCAACTCTTTTGGCCTCTCGCGTTCCCTTCTTCCCACCTTGATATGCATATGGAAGAGGGCCAAGCGATTAAATACAAAGACAGGCTGTTAACAGACCAGGTGAGCGCTACACCGCGGTATGGGCATCAGATTGAGAAGTCGAGGACCACCAGGGCTTTTGCCAACTCCCATGTCCCTCCCTTTAATGAGATATTTATATGTGCGACTTTCCCTCAACATCAACAGGTGAAGTTACTGACTTGTTTACTGACTAGTTGTGTAAACTAGACATCAAGACAACTAGACTGTAAGGATACAGATCGCCGTTCTTGCAGATAAAACAGGAATTCAGTCTATAAAAAATAATGTAATTTTCGTACGCATTGCCTAACCGAGTGTCAACCCGAACCAGTTTTTGCACGAACGTAGTACGTTTACCGCAGGCTCGGCAAGAGATGAGTGTTCCAAGTTTGAGTAAGTCAACGGAAAATTTCCTGTTCCAAAGTTCCACCAAAACTCCGTTGAGATCGATACTTTTTTTTACTAACTTATTTTTCTTTTAGCACGTAATTTGTGTTAACCTAACCTTAAATTACCTACACTAGCTGAATAATTACTATACCCTTGGGGTGTCAGGTTTGTTTTACTAGTTTTTTTCACTTGGTCAAAAAGAGGGCGAGAAAGAAAGGCACCGCGGTTTCGAGTCCACAAACAGGCCTCAGTGCTCCCGTTCGCAACTGCGCTACCAATTACCTTCATTTTCACTTGATCATTTGTCACTCTTTTACCTTGCTTTTTACCAAGATGGCACAAGAAAGTTTTCAGGGTATCCCGTAAGATGAGATAGGGACTCGGCATCTTTTTTTTGTCGAGTATTTGTTGGTTCCAGAATTATGTTGGCGCCTCTGCGTGCAAAGGTCTACGCATAATTTGTATCAGTCCTATCTCAGTTCATTCACAGTTCAAATTGTGCGCGATTCTGAAACACTGCCAGCTAAAGAAACTTGCACGGTAGAGAGCAACTTAAAAATTGCACCATGTCAGGCCTGTACAGCGTTGTCCCGTGACGTCAACAGTGACGGGATTGAGCTTACCACACTTGAGTTCCTTGATGTTTCATTGAAATTGGCAGGTAGGCGGTAAGACTATACTGGCACACTTCAGCTTACCCCGTCATTGAAAAAAGATAGCTATTAAAAGCAAAGAACCGGAAATCTATTGTGCGTTTTTGTTTTCTTGGCTCGCTTTGCTAACATGACTGCTGCACCTTCTAATATGAATATATGAGCATCCATGATACCGCTCCCCCTGTATTGCGTTAGAATGGAAGACTGGCAACCGAAAATGTGAGTACCTTTTAAATACTCCGAAAGTAAAAGAGTTGGAAGGAACTTAAAGCCAGAAAAAGAAAAGAAAAAAAATGAGGGGGTATACTGAGAAAAGCGAAAATTAGGGAGTTGCTGTTAATTTACGACCACTTTGCTTGGGCATGCATGAACTCTGAGGCTCATTAGCGTGGGATGGTAAGGCTAAAGCGTGAATGGAAAGAGGGGGAAAAGACGTTCAAAGAGGTTTTTCTTGTGTGGTAAAAGTTTGGCATGTGTTCTTTATGAAAAAAGCGGCGAAAGGTAAGGGTTAAAAAGTGTTGACTCTGGTTGCATACGTACCATACGCCCAGCTTCGTTGTTGTGGAGATTCATCATATAACGAATGTCGTGTCCCTTCTCGCCTTCGTCCACGAACTCGCGTGAAAACTTGACACCGAACTGAATGTTGTCCGAGCAGCCGCCCCATTCCCAGTCTGTACCGGAAAGTCGCCGATGACGGTGAGTATAATCACAGGTGCAAGACTCGATGGTACCCTCGGAACAGGCTCTGGCAACAGCGTGAGTTACGGCCGCGGACATAACGGCGTAAATGAAAGCCGTTTCCCTACACGCTGGAAAATGGAGAAAAAGAAAAGAACACTGTTTAGTTTTCTTTGAGGAACGCTAATCATAGGTTCTGGCTCATTATAGACCGTCTGATACTGGGAGAGCACAAGTTGCCAATTACGGCTGCTTTTCCTCAACTATTAGGTGTCAAGATCTAGGGTGTTGCAGGCTAGCGATTGCCTTTTTCACCCTGCTGTGCGGCGGTGAGTTAGCACAATTGGGACGCAGACCTATTTGGGCTTTGCGGACAAGCACGAAAGGGCTTCAATACTTGCCTCCTTACATCCCACCCGTGCTGATCACTTGATTAAAATGTTCCCAGAGATGTCGGGCTTGCCAATGTCTTACGCACGCACTTGCAGGCTTTTCTCATAATATTAGCTCAGATACTTCGATGTAGGTTTGCATAGGCTAACACTTTGTAGCAACTACCTTTCTACATAAGCTGAATAAGCAACCAACTTAACTAATGCATGGGAAATAATAATACATATTGATGTCCTTCAAATTATTCGGAACAAATGTGAAGAACGTAGGGATCATTTTGCATGCCAAACTCAAAACAGCGTAAAGAAGATAAGCGTGGATTGCTAAAGTGTAGGTTACATAATCTACTTGTGAACTAAGTTGTCAGTCAATCGTTTAGTGCTCCTTACGTTCAGAACCTACAATCTGCTACTTTCTTTTAATTTTGAATCTTATTTTAAATCTTAAAGAGTTAAATTAATAAAAATTTAACTTGTGTAACGCAGGATAAGAGTATACACAATTGACGGTAAGATTCTTTTTTTCAGAACAGCATGGTGAGTGTGCTTGGTACGCCACAACAGAAAACAAAAGAAACTGCGAGTATAAGGAGTTAACAGTGAAGAAGTTATTTCGTGGGTTTTCCATCACTAATTTTAGTTTCGCGGAAGTTTCCGCTGAAGTCTTGACGAGTTCAAAGATCACTAGGATCACGCAATAGCAGCCAATACCTGAGATTCAGGCCTTATTTGTGTACTATTATCCAGTCTGCCCTCAGCAGGAAAATGTATATGGGGTCTGAATTCACCCCACGTTGAGCGTATCATAGTGCCATAACTCAATAAGCTGTCGTGGGCCACCTAGGAATACCGTGGCAGAAGGTTTTGACTTACGTACCTTAAAAAGTTTGTTGAATAGCCTTTTTCTCTTCCCCTGTTGCTTTTTCCCGGTCAAGTTAAACTGCCAAGGCTGTGAAAAACGTCCTTTACTCTTCCTGGTCGGCTGCATACCACGAGTGGTTTCTCCCAAGTCAGAATTGGGGTAAAAGGGAGGGGAAAGAAGCAACAGGGGAGGAAGATGCAAGCTTTCTTTGGGAAGGAAGGGAGGTCCTGTAATTAAGCTCCTCGTGCTGCTGAAGCACAGCCCTTAAGAACATCAAAGGACATGTCGGAACGGTATTCACATGTTACCAGGGTTCTTTTCATTCCCAGGTTTACTCATCTGAATTAGACAGTACATCGAATGTCTGTGGAAAAGTAACATAATAGGTCCACTTGGAGGCACGACTACCTTGCTATATTGTAGAAACGGTAATTCTAAGGAACCTGAGGTTGGATCTGCGCATGCAAGCACGTAGATAAAGTGGTTCAGCTATTCATCTTTACGTTACGAGTTTCCACTAGGGGAGTCTGTACTTTTTTGTACTGGGATTTCGCCATCCTGATAGAAGGTTGGCCGATGATGACAGGTCAAAAGGCCCTTTGAACCACCGATGCGTGTGAGCACGACGGCGGTGTTGGTTTCCAAGGCAAAGCCCTTGAAAGACTTACGACGATTTGGCTCGGCGTACACGTATTCCTGGCCTTTGAATGGCGGTTTTATCCGAGAACGCAGTAAGCAGCAATCCGAACCCCTTATTCAACCTCTTGTCGATGTGAAAAATGACAGTGTTTAAATTTGTATTTTTCCGCGTAAACCTGGATATGAAATTGTTTTCCCTGACAATTTGGTGTTTTTTCTTTCAGGCAAAAAAAGTCGCATTAAATAGAGGTGACGTTGGTTGTCAATGTTGGGTGGCCAGTAAAAAATGTCTTGCCAAGCGAGATGAGTTGATTGATAAGGTTTGTCACGAACTTCCATTTCTCGACTCGCTTTCTTAGGGATTTTTCCCTCGTCCACTCATGTGGTGGTCTGGCGGTTTCCTGAGATGTAGCCCAACTATTGTTTGAGATACACACGCCTGGTTAGTCGAGTGATCGCTTTTCTTCTGCGTATTGGAGTAGAAAGATTAAGCGTGACTCGGCAGCCTGAGCCACGGACTTGCATCTTCATAATAGACTATTCATGATTCATGGTGGGGCGGCTACTTTTCGACATCTTAAAGTCTTTGTTTTGAGCCCCAGCATCGCGACGAGAATGTTCAGGGGGTCCGGAGACCGCCGCGGTGCTCTTACCTTCGGCGATGTTTGTAGCCAACGGCTTTAAGAGTTTAGGAGCCTGTGCTACAATAGAGATGTTCTAGGTGACTGGTTTTTCTCAGGAAAAACGACCGCCTCTTAACCCAACTAGGAGACTAGAGTCATGTCTCTCCAAAAAGGGCCAATTCTCACCTGGTCATATACTATGGCGTGTGTTATCTCTAGGCCGTATCTCTCTATCAAACCTTGTCTACAACCAGTGAACAGCAGCTCTTATTCCAGCAGGTTGTAACTGCCGCCCAGGGGACGATAAATTCTTCACCCCTATGTTTTTCACACCTAAACTATTGGTTTTACTCTGAATATTTTATCCCCATTTTCTCGAGATGGCCGTCCACTCTCTCCAGTTTTGAAAAAAAAGCAACTGCCAAATAGAGCCGGCAAGACGTTTAATATCAAATACTTAACATTCCCAGCTATGTTTTAACATTTCCAGCGCAGAACTGGCCATTTTCCATCCAGCCCCCACATGTTAATGCGTAAAATGCAATGCTGGCATAGCTGGTCTCCTGTCGGGATTTGCGTAGTAAACTCGAAATTTATCACCTAAATATCCTTGAATGTAGTTCATACTTTCAACGAAACCTTCAACTATACGTTAATCTAATGCTAGACGTAAGCTTCGACGATTGTGAATTTAATTATCAATCTTGGGGAAAATGGTTCTAGAGAGAACACGGTACAGTGGGCGCTCGAGTATTTACTGTTTAGTTGTGCTGTGTTATTAACATACCGTATGAAAGGCAAAAGTTTGGAAAAGTGGAGGCCCCCTCTCTTCCATGTCAGCAGGGGAGGAAGAGAATAGCCTCATTTCCATTTCTATCACCCGTGCATCTCGCGGAACCCTGCCGGGGAGCCGGCCTCTGATGTGTATATTAGCGTCCACGAGTAGAATTCTCTCGTCTCATCTTTCCTGCCTTTTTTCTTAAATGCCCTATCTTCTATTATAGCAACATAACCCCATACGACGAAAATGTGAAATCGTGCTTATTTAGCTTTGTGTGCCGGGGCGGTTCGGTAAGTGCTGTAGCAGCTCTGTCATCATGATCCAATCGCTGGTGCAAAAAGGCACAACCTTCTTTTACTTCCAACATTGTTGGCTCTGCTAGAAAGTATGGGATGAAACCAAATGATGAGGTATTACAAAATGGAGGTCGATAATTGCAGCTTTTCGACCATTCCCGACGATCTTGATTGAACCCGCGTGAGACATTTTCTTGCCTATTTCCTCCAGCATTCAACCGCTTACATGGGTTTAACCCTACGCTTACGTTGCACACTGAATTCCTTGATTTTCCTGCAACAACTTTTGGGTATTCTTAAGAGTGCTGGACAGACAAGTTCCTAGATTTTCCTGTTTTTCCTACACATTTCTGCGTAGTTTCTCGGTCAAGAGAGTAGTTTAGTGCGGCTGAGACATAATAAACTTTTGGGCAGGCAGAGTAAGGGATCATTAAAACGCACGTAGGTCTCAAGTTCCTTATAACGGAAAGTATAACTAAGAGCGAATTAGATAACTCATTAAAAGAGGAAAGACCACCCTCTTACTAAACACTTCACCTTGTGGCCCAAATGGAAATGAAGTCATTAAAGCCCAACGCTTTTTGACAAATCGTCCCTCTATTTTCTTCTAGATAGAAAACCCTTTCTCTGCTGTACGATTAGAATACAAGAGAAAAATTTCGAATTCTAACGGCGACCAGAGCATTACATAAATTCTGGAGTGCATTCGCAACTACGTGGGAGGTGGCCTTTCAATTATTTGGCATGACATCCCTAGTCTCCTTGGTTAACTTACTACGATTGTTAGCTGGAAACCGGCTAAAGCACACCGGGATTCAATCTCACAATAGAAAAGCTGAGACGGTGGCAAAAAGTGCTACACTAGACCTGAATCCCAAGACTTGTGTCGACAGAAAGATTCTACTCGGTAGAACTTGTACTTTGTGATGACTGAGAATCTTAGCATTCGCTAGTTCATTCTAAATTGGATCCGAAGCCCTTCCAACCTAAGAGAGCCTAATTAAGGACACTAGGCCTAAATAAAGAGAAGGTGCGCTTTCCGGGCTGTTAAAAAAAGTACCTTTAGAATGATGCTCAGAAGGCTGGTTTGGACTTCTATTGTATCAGACTGAAGAAACAAGGATGTAAATGATGCGGCATATATAGATCAGGAATTAAATCTTATTATGAAGCATTTTGTGATTTTACGTTTTTTTCTTTCTTTTTTTTCCGGAAAGGTAAAGACGGGCCTAGGTGATGTTTTCTTAGAATAATCCACAGAAGGAGATTCCTGTGACAACAGGTCCTGTGTTTTAAGCTGCGGGTGAGTTGCCGTTCTTAAAGCAGTATACTGTTTGCACGGGCAGAGGTGTATAATAACCGGTGGAAAAGCAAACGGTAATGTGCTGATGGTTTCAACTCCTCTAGAAAAGGGCAAACATACGCCGCTTTAAGTTGCCTTAAGAGCAGTTCGATGTTTCCTGCTCTCAAGTTAAACCCACTTCTAAGGTTCTGTCAATATTAGGAGAAACTTATGAGGTAATTGACAGACACTTTATTCTCGAACAAGCGTCGTCCCCTTCGATTGATACATCCGACTGTACAGAGCATTAGGGACATTAGAGCGACTTACCTCGGTCAACGATCTTGCCAAATAAATTGCGTCCGCGCTGGAAATCTTTGGTGGGACAGTTCCATCTCCGATTCTTAAACTGATGTTTGCATTCCGAGACGGCATGTTTCACACCTTTCGCAATGGCTACAATTACTCCCGGATTTTGTTGCACTATTTTTTGCTGTTTGCTGCGTAGCGTCGCAGAAACTGCTTGATCCATATAGGAACTTGGGAGCAAGTTTTCTTTGATGGAGTTGGACACCAGATTTGTAGGTTCGCCCGCTTTGGCTATCCCCCTGTGTGCCGAAATGGAAAGAATTAGGAGGTGTCTGAATGATGCGACAGGCTCAAAATATTAAGCAAGTGTTATAATGTTCATACGACATAAGACCACTCTTCCGAATTTACCAAGTCAAGTGCTTATTTTTTTTCTTCAAAATTCCCACCCAACTTCACCCGGACGTTGTGAATAGATCCAACGCACGCGTGTGACTTGTTAAGTATACTTGACGCCGAACAATGACTACAATGCTCTTTCTTTGCGTCCGAAGTGATTAGCTTGATCAAGACCTCCCTCTTCGGCTGTGTAGGCTTGTCAAGGAATGGGTCGGTTAGTCAAACTGAAGTTAAAAGAGGAACAAGGTTTCCCATGTCGAGGTGTCAGTTTAACTAGGTGGTCAACCTCGCGCCCAAACGGATGGTTTTCTCAAGCTTTTGTGTTCTGTCCTTTTATACCTCGCTGAAAGGTAAATCTGTAGACCCCTGAGTAAAGACATCTATTCTATTCTGTGCAACTAACTGTCCCCGTGTTATAATGAAAGCCCATGCATTAGAATAGGGACCCCCCCTTTTCGCTCCTTTTCATCCCCTGTCTTTCAAACTTAACTCGGGTCGGTCGTACCCCCAGTTAGACGTGGGAGTTGAGTGGGGTCACCCCCGGAACCCAGCAGGAAACCTCGTCGCTATTCTCGCACCTTTTGTGTGCATCCTCCAAGTTCAGCCAAACCTCTTGCAATTACCATCATCGCTTCCTTTCTTGCCTCTATCACTAGCTTTGTATACCCCTCACCTGCGCCGTGTGGTGCGACTTTGAAACGCTTATCATGATGGACAAGATAGCCTGTCGATTGTGAGGAAGGCAGAAAAAGCGGGGGGTCCCAACTCTCGGTTACTTCATCCATAGCACTAAGATACTCCGCGAGAAAGTTGGGAGCTCAGTACAATTAGTGACACAAAATTTGGTTCACAGCGATAGGGCCAGAGGACCTCACACCGGAACCGCCGGCATTGGTCTCGGTTCTCGCACTCACCGTAAGTGTGCGGCAGTTGGGACGGAATGGTATAACATATGTCCCGCTTTTTCAACAAATCCAACTTAAATTCAACAAGGGACATTTTAGGGCCAACTGTTCGGAATAACGCACATGAAGAGCATGAAACCCCCCCTTAAAAGGCTCACGGTAGAAATTTACACTAAATGGCTCGGTAAAAGTACAATATTATGTACGGCGGCTTTCTCAATATGTCTTTTGGCCGCAAACTTTCGTTTCATCCACGAGCCAGAAACAGGCAAACCGTCGCAGTTTCTTTCGTAGGGTTCGGAAGCATTGATAATTGGTTAAAACCCAAAAATACGTGCAATAACCGAACAGTTTCTAGTCTAAAACCAAGATGTTGAAAAAGCAGATATACGTACCACCATTTGCTCCCCCGTCCACGGCCTTTGGCCTTACCGAGATAAGGCAATAATATAACACAAACCAGGATTAACACAATGGTGCGCTTCGGTGTCATTTTTTTCTTTTTTCTTTTAGAGGTAGTGGATGATGTGTTGCTTAATTAGTTAGTCTGCCGAACTCGGGACAGGTTTTCCGTTTCATGCGTTAAACTGAGTACAAGTGAGTTTAACCAGGACACACCACTTTTGTCAAAAAGAAAAACCGTCCCGGGCAGCGCTGGTTTTACTGGACGGCTCCGAGTTTCTAAACACGTGCCCGGTGCTTCGTATATGAAATTTCAGGCGTGTACCACTACTTGCGCACTCTGGAGATCTTGCGTGTGTTCTGTAGTGTCGGCCCGACTTGGTAAAAGACCCGCCGAGTGTCCAATCGTGTTGGGTACGTGATAACGGGCGCACTCCGAGGTCAAGCACTAAGGAAGGTCGGGTCGTAGGCTTATGGGCACACAGAAACCATGTCTCAACTTTGGCAGTCACATGTAAAATTGTACGTAAGTAGCTACGGTGCAAACGGTTGGCCGAAGACTGGTCGATAGTTGCCAGGAACACTGGAACCTCATGAATGGAAAAGAGCACAGGATGTCCTCTTGAGAACGCGGCAGCTTTTCAAAAGAGCTACGGCAAGAAGACTCGGGTTCTGCTGCTTACTGCTTCTGCTTCTGCTGACTTCCCCCTCGTGTATGCAAGTTGGAGAAGACCGAAACCCAAAGGTAGGAAAACCAGGTTGCTTAAGCTAGAGGCTTGTCTTGGTACTAGCTCAAATGCTTTTCGGGCCGGAGTTCTCTTTATCGTGCAGGTAAAAGAGGCGGCCGCGATGCCGCGCAGCAGTGAGAAAGGTATCCCAACCTTTAAGCATCGCCGTTGCGGGCCGACGTCATCTCAGGTGGGGCTCCAAGGTGGTTCCAATTGGCCACCGACGTTGCCACTTTTGAAGCCAGTGACCAGCCTCGTGTGTGTAGATACCATAGTCCCCTATGGCTTACACCGCTTGGCAGCTTTATAACAAACAGATCACACCTCACCTTCCCCCTTGCGGATTGGGTCTTACGGCGCTTAGCCAAATGTTGATTTTCTGCAAGAAACATTTGCAACCGGTAGCTTGGACTTTTCAAGGCGATTAATAGAAAACACAGTCGGGGATAAAGGGAAGGTCTCTGTCATGAAAGTTTCGATAGCTGTAACGCACCCGTGCTCATATAGTTTTCCTTTGCTTTGGGCTAATGCTATAAAAGTGCGCGAAGTTTTAATTTTATACAGTGATCTGTAATGATGGGTTCCGGGACCTTTCCCTGGGACTTGGGTTGCAGCGCTTTTCCGGAGGACGCAAGATGGATGACAAAGGCAGCCGTTTTTACGCGTGAAGCTTTCGGATAGAGCTGCGTCGACTTGTCCGAGTTAACAGAGACATGATGGGTCCAAAGGACGACCAGACCGAAGACATATCGTCCTGGGCCAACACAACAGGTAGGACGACAGCTTTCCTTTGCAGAAGCCATCCATCAGGTGACCGCAGAATACTTAGCAAGCTACCACATTTTGTTTTGTGGGCTTGGGTTGTGTAAGCTGGACAAGATAGCTACGAGTTTACTCTTTTTTTAGGACCGACGATCGCACATCTCAGCTAACAGTTTCTATCAAGTTTATGAAAGGTTGAAGTATGAAAGGAGTCATTAGAAGGCAATTAAAGTTACCGAAAAGACTTATAGAGGTTCAGCAGGCCTGGGTTGGATGAACATGCCACGGGGACGACGATGGTTTCGCGTAAAAGTTACGGGGGACGCACTATATTTATGGCAGGTATTACTTTATTGAACGTGCAGCCAACGGGAGAACAGGGGAGACTGAGAAGCGCGGGTAACTGGTAGGGTTGTGCGGGCCACCCATCTCGGTTCCAATGACACGTCTGGAGGGTCCTCAAGTGTTGATTACGCCGCGCTAATTATCTATAGAAGGCCACCCAAAAGGTCGGTTCCCTGTTATGTTGTGTGAAAGGGACCTCTCTTTTTTTTCCTAGCTGGGAAATGCTAAGTTGCCCAACAACTGTTTTTAGAGAGCCTCCAAGAAGTGCACGCTCCCAAAACCGGTTGTTGACAAACGCCAAAAGCAGAAGACCTCGCTTTGATAGACAAAATTCTTAATGACGTGCTCATGTGTTCTTCGGTTTTGCAGGGGCAAATCTGCTGTTTCACTTGACCCGATAGTGTATTCGTGTTGGAGATACTGGTCAATGCGGTCTCACAAGTGCTGTCTTCGTTTCTGCAGCTTATCTGATCTATTGTTGAGCAATTGCGTGAGGAAGGTGGGTTGACCTTCCCAAATTCTGAGCTTGTCGATTCGTGCTGACGCGAGGGAGTAGTTTTACGACTCGCCCGGAACAACAGTGTCAAGCGAATTGTGCTGTTGAATCGTGCACGCTCAAGGAAGAAAAGTGGGAAAAGGGGAGGAATTACATTTCTGGCTTCCAGTGGAAAACGGAAGGCCAGGCATATTCTTACGTTATGTTTTCTTTGCGCGTGACTGTCTTTTGAACCAATCCCGCCACACCAATTCAATCCCCTGCAGCCAATAACGACTCAGGCACAGCTATACCTGCATCATTTGCACCTAGTATGCTAATTCCCGGGACCCGATGAAGCTTTGATCCTTTGCACATATCCTCCTCCTTTTATGAAGCCAAGCAACCTTACATGGAAATACGAAACGCTATCTGGAAAATATCGGCTCGGCATTCGATTTTGTAATCAATAAAAGTAGTTTCCCAACCTAGGTGCCCCACCAGGCTTTTCCTTGCCGGATATCCGGTTATGACTTTGACCAATGACTTCTAGTTTCTTAAGGTGTTCTAAAATTGAGAAACCGGGCATTATTCACTATTCGTGTTACATTCTGGGAGGCAATCGTCCTGCTTGGTATTTCCAATGTGCAGCAAACTTACTCACCTATTTCTCAAAACGATTTATTATTCTTTGCAAACGGACTCTGCATTTACCTCAGATAGTCAAGTCCCGCATAATGAAGAGCTTGCGTGTTTCATTTTAATGTTTATTCTACCTTCATTTACCCTTGACACCTTCTTACTGACAGCCCCCATTCATTTTCAACAGGGGAAAGATGTACGATATTTCTGCAAAAGCTTGTTGAATATATTGACCTGCTTTGCATTATCCCGTTTGGTTGAGGATTAGATTCAGTATATTACAAGATGGTGTATGCGGATTTGGGATAACATTTGAGTGTTTGTGTTGCGGAGGTTTGCTAAAGATAATGCTGCTGGCTGACCGTTCACTAATTTTACTCTTGACACACGGAAATTATTGGAGACAAGGCAATCGTGTATCATATTAAGAGGTGCTTAAATCTGAGGTTAACTGGCTAAATTCTAGAGCATCAGTAAAAAATTTAAAGGGCGTAAACGAAGAGGCTGCCAGTTGGTGATATTATCCTGCAGTTCATGTTCATAAATTAATGGCGGGAATGTGCCAAGTGCCACGCAACAAAGAAAATAATGGAACATGGGATGAATATCCTAGTATATCAAGACAAAAGGAGTTTTCTTACGCTTAGGATGCCTAACATTATTACCCTTGAGCTCGTTACGTTGGATCTGAAAAGACCTCAAACTGTTTTGCTAATACAAAAAGAAAAAAAATGTGAAATAAAAGAGAAATTCGCTTGACTTGCTTAGCGTTTGGAGGTACTCCTTATTCTTAATAAAACAGAAATATCCCAGTTGAAATTCTTATAGTAGCAAGTCCTCTACCAACAGAAGGAGCACGCTCAAGTAATGCCTTTCTTAACTGTGTTAATGACGGGACTCGTATTATCGTTGGCTTGAATTATTAGGCTTGAAAGTCGTAGATACCTCTGGATGTTTAGAACCGCGGCTGGAAGTACAATGCAGTGTATCTTCATAAAAAGATAGGTACACGCTACAACAGTTGTAACAAAGAGGTGCCAAGAAAAGATTAGCTGTGGGAGCTTGAGGATGGATGAGGCTTCCATCCATGTATATACCAGAATCTTTTGTTTTGCTTGGCAGGTGATATGCATAACACTTCTTCTCTTCTCTTTCTCGTCTTGGTTTACCTTGGTGTCACCCTTTTGGCATGCAGTACTAACTGGCCTTTCCCAGTACGTAATGCGCCACTTCCTACTAGCTTTGTTCCCCCCCAAAAAAGCTTTCATTTACATTCCTTAGTGTGAGACTGTCTTCTTTCTTTCATAGAAAGACAAATGAAATGCTCGTCTCCTGCTGTTCACCTTATTTCACGGCATCAACCTAACATTGCCTTGCAGCTAAGGTCCTGTAAACGAAATAAGAAGCGCGGCGGACGGAAAGATTATCTAGCGGGCGCAAAAAACTTGATTGCAAATTGAAATATGGGTACTGAAGTTTGCATAAACGACAAGCGAACGATAAGATTTATGACCACGGGTCGGCACTTTTATTTAACGCTATGTTTGTCTTCTTCTATTTGCTAAAGTTCTCTCAAAATCCCTTAACCCTTTCAGTGCAAAATCTATTGACCGAAGCATCTAGCTAAACTTTTAAGAGTAAAGAGTTGCGTTCGAAAACGAATTTTTTGGTCAGGGAAGTGAGAGAGGAAGGGTACAGCCTAGGTCTGGAATGTCAAGGAAAAGTTGAGCCGCTTAAACCCAAACATGTTTGGTTTATAAAGAAAATCCCCCTGGCAACTTTGCACCGATTAGCACTAGGACGATAAAAAGTAAATGTCGTTTTGTTCCCATCCTTCCTCTCGCCATTTGGACGACTAGAAAATAAAAAGGTCATCCTATGTCAAACTGATTGGCGGAATCAATCTGAAGACAAATCGAAAAGGTACTGACCGTGAGAACCTGACCCGTGCGGATATGTAGATATGCTGGCACTGTTTTACCTGGCTACTGTCGACAAATTGACACATTCATGCCATTTTTCGCACGATAGTTAGCGAAAAACCTCGAGATTTTTTGTCAGCGACGAAGCAAAGTGTCGCTTTACCTTCCTAATTGACCTAACTAAAGATGCCTGGAACTCCGGAAGGTGTTCGAAACGTTCAGAATTTCTATGCGAAATTTTGGGTAGGCTTATTTTAATGCAGCTATTTGCCGATACATGCCCATGACTCACGTCTTAACCCTTCTGTCTATGCAGCTTGCATGCGTGTGTTAGGCTCAAAATCATCGATGATGAAACCTCTAACGTTACATTCGATTGTTCGTCATCGTGCTTTCATCAGAGAGCAGGCTTGTTGCAAATAATTTCTAAATCGGCTTAGGGCTTTACCCCTCTCGGCAGACTAGCAGCAGATAAAACTGCTCTACAGTCCGTCGATGGAGTTATGGAGCTATCAAATGAGTGGAGGGACAGCAATAAGGACGAAAAATAATGGGGAGTCGGGGCTATACGGGCTGTTAAACCGCATGAAAGATGAACAAATATAAGTGTATGGTTGCCCTTTTTCTGAACACGACGCATCTGCTTGCTTTGAAAAACCGAGGCTTAGTGTCGAGTTGGGCTGACCCAGGTTTTCCCACTGTCTTCGTGATCAATGTCATACAAGGGGAGATTTTTGTTTTTATTTCCCCCACTTGCTGGAGTCCACAATACCCAGCACGTGTAAATACGTTCGCAGTATACAAGAATACACTCCTCTACGAAGAGTACACTCTCATCTGGCTACTCACCGTGTCGTCCTACTTGGTAAGTGCTGAAGACTCTACTTTTTCCGTGGTTGTGTTGCTGGACTTTTAAAGTTAAGACGTTCCCAAGATGTCGCTGGACAGGAAGAAGAAATATTATAAAGACGATCAATCGTATGGATTTTCTACCTGCCTGGGTGGGCGCTGGAGTCCGTGGTGAGGGTCAACAATGCGTAATGATAGCGTTCCTGAGTAAAACCTGTCCAATACCACTCCAGGAGGTCTCCTTTAACGCGTCTTCCCCCGCACGACATGGCTTTGGTTATAATCTGCTATCATGTCATGCATGCGGCTTTGTTTGGCTTCACTACCATGTGTTTCGCGTTCCATGAGCAATGCCAAACCTTCTCACCTACTGCGCTAAACGGCGGGATAAGGCCATCAAATCGTGATTTGGTACTGTTACAGAAATTCATCTTTGTCTCAAAAGCTGCAAAGGATGTTCACTCGGGGAAGCAAGCGGCCACATCCTAATTCCGTTTGGAGGTGATCAAAAACTAAGGGACGTATAAAAAGTCAATCGTCGACCATTCCTTTCGTTGACCTTGTGGCATCTTTTGACAAACTATCGTCTGGGCTCTTCGAGAAGGACCTGCAGCGGAATTTGGTTTCGGAGGTATGTTGGTCAGGATGGGATTTCGCGTTGCACTCTTGGGATCAGTAATAAAGCTTAGGGAAAGTGCGACCTCCTACTCTCTCATTTATGCTTGTCTGTCAGTGTTTGATCAATTACTTCGTTCTACGCTGCGCTTATCAGTAACGGCAGCATTCAGGTCGGGATACTTGTTTCAAAGCAAGCGGGCTCCTTAAGATGAACCATGACAATAGGTGTTTTGAGGGTATACGCCATGCGAGGCTTTTGAATAGGAGGAAGGGCAAAGTGTATAAAGGCCATATAATAATGGTTGCTGTATAACAACGCCTGTTGAGATACTTCGTGCAAGTGGAAAATTATGATAGTGTGCGAGCAACTTCACGCTTTTTGTCCGGTGTCACGGTTATTGTCTTTGTTGTTAGTCGTTCTGCTCGAAAACTGTAACGCTTTAACATACCGTAACATTAAGATTTCTATGTAACTTTCTGTATCTAAGACTTGCATCTGCGATTGAAAAGTGCTCGGAAATGCTAGAGTTCGAGCAAAAATTGATCTCCGGAGCATTACTCATATGCTTGATTAGTTCAAGTGATTAAGGATGCATCTTTCCTATTTCCCCTTACAAAAGTATCGTACTGTTTTCTAATTGTTACACTGGTCATGTTGCAGATACCTGTGACGGTTTTTAGAAATTATTTATGACGCTCTTTTCTATATTTAAGCTGTAAGATAAATATCCAATCCTGTTTTTCTCTTGTATGAACGGGTAGAAATAGTTTTGCTTTTCTAAGTTGTTTCCTGAACACAGAGCGGCTGAAATGAGGTGGGGATACGTTCGATTCATGTGGAGTTATTAGTAGCATTATTCTTTCCCTTTGCTCTGAAGTTATTTAGGAAAAAGGCGTTTATAATGCTTCTGCTGGGGGTCTCTTTTCCACGGAGGTCCCCCGCCCCCTTTCACCTTTGATGAAGATGGAAGATGCTTATAGGCAGAACATTGGTTTCACCTTCGCTTAACCCTGAAGCCAAAATGAAAATGAAGTCGACCGGCACCGCCTAAGTAAATTAGTGTCCTGAACAATTTACCTCACTGTCCTGACTGGAATGAGTTACAACACTTAATCTGAAGACTTTTCATCCCCCAGTGCGGTCTTTACCTGGAAACTGAACCCGGATAGAAGAGTAGAGCTGACAGGTATTATCATCTATGCTGTCTTTCTTCGTGAATTACTTCCAATTGATATGCTCATTAAGGGTACATCAAGCGTTCAGGAGATCAATACTCTCAATTAGCCTTCCTGTCAATTCAGGCGCATCGAGCTTCTTAAATTTTTAGTTTGCTTCTTTTCCTCTTCTAAAGGCTTTTATGCGATATGAGAGACATTCAGTCCACACTGGAATTCCTGGCTCGAAAAACATACCAAGAGGCTCTGTTAGAATTTGGCTATAGGAAGTGAAGATAATATGCCTCCAATCAGCGTTCTAGCCTTCAGGAAGCTGACAAGAGCTGAAAGAACCAGTTTTTGGAAACAAAATCGAGGGATGGAGGGAAGAAAGACAAGTGGGTTAATTTGGAATGTTAAAGAAGCAATTGTTGGGTTGCATACTGTGATGCACAGCACCGCGCAGGGGCGGTCTCCCTTTCTGTTTTCACGTTCCTTTTGGGAAACTGCGTGGGGTTTTGGCTGCACTGAAGTTTGGAGGCTGTCTATTGTGTGCCTGTCATCAAGGTAAAAACTGAAGAACAAAGCCCACCTTTGATCCAATACGATTAATCCACTAGACCACACATAAGCTAAAGGACAAGTGAATGCCCGTGACTATTCAAAAGCTACTCAACATTTGTCGGTATTTAAGAAAAAAAAATGGAGGCAGTTTTATCAAACAACACAACATTTTAGCCACTCTCCATTTTTTTTTACTATGATGCACTATTGTCATCTTTCTTAAATGGAGATGAACACATAATTAAGTCTTGGGCTGAAACAAATTCTTACCAGATGAAAGGCTTGTCGAATGGTTTTAGGTGGCGAGCCATGAGCGAAAAGTGGTCCAGTTTGCTGGAGGTTTTCCTGCCTTCCAAGTAACCTCAACCGCCGCCTGTTAATTATACCATTTTGGCTCCGTCTAATCAAGGACACTTACGTGCAAGTTTTTACCTAACCTGCAACTTAAGGTGGGCTAATCATTACTCTAACCTGTAAAAAAATTGTTAGGCCCCACACCATACCATAGACTACCTTTGTAACCCCTGAAAATCTCCTGCAAACCTTCGGAACCATTGTCCCGTCACGCAGACTTTTGCCAGAGTTTAAAGCTAAAAGGCTGCACCAACAAAAGCAGGTAAAACGGAAAAGGGGTAGGAAAAAATGTAGAACCTAGCAGTTTTTAACTATCGGGGTATGTGCTGACGAACATGGAAGCACAGGGAAAAGCTTCCAGCTTTTGGTTTGGTTTACGATGCCTTTAATTTCCTATGACAAGTTCGTGTTACTCTCGCTAGCAAATGGGTTTATAGATTTGCCAAGTTGAGGGAATTTTGACATAACTTCTCATTACACACTCTTACCGTGCAACAATTCACTGAGTGCTTTTGCTATCGAGAAAGAAGGCATGCAGTCAAACATTGCTCCTGCCATGTTCTTGGAAGCTCTGAAAGTCAGAATTTCTTTATTCACTATCGTCTGTACCTTAGCAAACATTTTTAAGAGGTCATAAAAATTCGAATAAAGGGACTTCGATAATTGTCACTAGGAGAAACAGAAAATGGAGTCGCGGGGAAAGGGCCATTCGTGAGCGAGTAAGTGCCAACAAAAAAACGCCTTAGTTTCCCTAAACAATAACGAGCGGAAGTCGTAAAGTTTGGGCAAATTTTCAACAACAAATTAAATTTGGGGATACTATTAAGTTTCCGAAATGAGTACAGCTCAAGAAAAACCACCTGGGAATCCTTTTCTTGACTTTTGTTCAGGAGAACAACTGGGCGGTTGTTCTGTTAATGTGCGGGTAACAATCTTCATTTTTTCACGTCACTTTTTTTTACTTCCCGAAAACTTCTTGAGGTGTCTTCGAAGAAATGGATGACCCCATTATAGACCTTGTGGATTAAGCAGTCAACTTGTCTTAATCTTATTACCATGTAAAATTTTGTACACGGAGAAGCCGGCAATGGTAGATTCATACTCAGATTATTCAAATACAAAATGCTGACACAGTCACGATGTAATGTTTACTGGATACAGAACTCGCGATGCCAACTCGTTCTACGTTCTTCAGCGCAACTTAAACCTATGGTGATCGAGGTCGGCTTTTCCCATTTAACTTACTAAAAATGTGGATATTTTCACGAGAATCATAAACCTTTAAACTATCGTCTCTCTTTCAATGTTGTGTATTTTGTGTCAACGTTTTGGCAAGACATCACATTACTTCCGTGAATATGTTTATTATATCCAGAATTCATACCGAAGTGTGGTTCTATGAAGTTAAAAATAGCTTTCCAAGTTCTTTGCAATATGGTGGTAATATCAATTGAATTGGAATGCTAATGACGCCATGTTCTTCTAGACTTCCAGATTTGAAGCAGATGTGAGGCTCACGCGATGCAATTCGTAATTTTCTTGTCCCAAGTTTGACATTCATGATCTGCTAGAAACTGCCCATCATCTCTCACAAAACTCCAGAGGCATCTTCGCTGTCGCTGAGCGTCAACTAATTAGATTAATTCAAAAGGAGCTACAGTATTATGAGATTAAGCCTAGTCCCATTTTCACCGTGAGCTGATCGCTATGTCAAGCTTACTGCAAGTCGAATATATCGTAAGACGCGGGTGCCCTGTATTTACTTTGATGGTATACTTGTATTTTGAGAGGTTAATTTGGTCTTCAGCTGGAAACCTTTTATTCAAACTTCCTGAGGTATCGTGTGAAAATTGCCTACAGTCCACTCACCGCGCCCACCCACTAACAGCTTGACCCTCAATAGGGAATTTCTTCAGCAAAGCTAGCATATTCCGCCTGCAAAAGGTACGGGTGCTCCGCCTTTCATGCCCACCGAAGATGTCGGTCAGAAAGCACTCAATTACATAATTTGACCTATTTCTTATTCTAATACTGTACGTTCAAATAAAGAGACCATAATCAAGCAAAAATCTATAATGGAAATTCAATTATTACATAAAATAAAGAAAGAATAGGAAATCGAATTTCGCAGTTGGAACCAAAGATAAAAAATAAGCGCCGGTAGCCACTGAAACTTAATTACAACCTTATGGAAACTAGCTCCGATCATTCAGAAATTAGATGATGAAACATTTATTTTTCGTAGTTACAATGTTACAACTAACTGTAATACTGACGTTAACCTCTAGAAATATCGCTGAGGAACAGTGTGGAATGTTCGACAACGTTTATCTACAACAGACAGTCTTGATGCATGAAAAAACTGGCTATGTCAAAACTGCAGGTGCGGTGAATTCTGTTTGGGGTAAAAAAATCGGGTAGAATGCAACAAAGAAAATGGATCAAAGGACCATGTGGATTGAAGGAATGGAAAGAAGAAGAAACTACGGCATAGTCTAACTCACGATAATGAAATCGGTTTTCACTGATTTTCAAGATGTCATCATCTTTTTAGAATATATATGTTAAGAAACTGTAAGTTCCCTGCTTGTCGCTTTACAGCCTACATGAACACATATTAAGATACACGTTACAGGTTAGCTCGTTTTAACTGTTTTCTTCACTGTCATATATGCCTAACTGGTAGTTTCGGTGGTCTGATAATGACGATAAAGTTTCCGAAAAAAAATCTGTATCCCGTGTGCGCTGGATTGAAGAGATTTTATCAGACATAAATTAAAGTTACATATTAGACTTCAACTTAAATTAGGTGGAATAATCTGAACAGCAAATCCAGGCAAAACTAAAGAATCAGGCTGTCACGTCAATATCAGAATTCTCTTTTTAACCAAAACTGACGACAATAAAAAAATGAAAGATTTTTAAGTCAAGTCGAACATGTACGTTTCGCGATTTCGTATTCAATTCAGAACACGGTGCGCTTTAAATTTTTTTTTTAAGATTTCGCCCTCAGTGAGAAGAGTGCAAGTGAACACACATGTCAGTAAAGGGAAATTAGTTGTTTCCTTACCTGTCTGTCCTAAATAATGCTCATAACACTACATAGTCTATTCCAAGTCAGTTCCAATCAATCCGATCTTTGGATAAAGTAATGAACTATACTAGAATCTAATATAAACTAATAATAATTACAGTTAAAACAGGCTTCTTCCAATTTTAGATTAAGCGATCCTGAGGCAAAGTAGTTCGATGACTTTGCTTACAGCCAATTATCTCTGCAGGTTCGTACTGACATTCCATAAATTCGAATCTTTTTAAAAAATAGAATAGCTCGGTACGTGGGAGACCTTCAGTCAATAGACTTCAAAAAATGAAGTTTCTATCAGTAAAGCGAGCAACGCTAAGTTATTGAAGCAATTCCGGTGTGTAACCTCGTCTGCCACTACAGTGCGGTACAGTTGAAGATAGTCTGCTTTTGTAGGCATATTTCACTTATTGCCAATGATTTCTGTGGTTCTATGGGGTGATAATGTACTGGATGCTAGGAGAGAAGAGGATAGACATGACAACAAGAAGACACTCGAACTGGACAGCTTCGCAAGGGTCTTCTGCTGCGCAACATCAGGTTCCATGATTATAGAAATCTTCTGAACATCTTCAAATAGAACTAGAAAACTTTCATACATCACACAAGAATACCGGCACTCAAGTATGTGCATGGAATTACAGCACTAACGTACACATTCAATAGTGACTGTTCAACAAGTTTCCTCTCATATCAAATACCTTTCCAATTTCATACTCCTAAATTCCGCTGACTATAAACTACGCAACTGTCACGACATATTTTCCATTTATCAGATGTACAGCATTGGTATTGCTGATCGTTTAGAAGTGTACGCAGTTCACGACCTCCAGTTACCGCTAGCTGGTTTCCATCAGCTTATTGTTTACGCACCGACTTGTGCTCAAATTTACAAAACCGTACAGCTGAAGTTTTCGTTTTCCGTCAACTTCGTTTGCATGTTTGCCTGTAGTCATAACGTTCGGTGCCGTTCGAGTTTCGCGTACTGTGTCCGTGCATCGGAATACTGTAATGAAACAATAAACGATGCTGAAAATGTGGTTATAAAGGCTCGACGCGTTCCTCTAGGAGGATGGTAAGGATTCCAAGAATGCCGCGCTCATTGACCACCCATCGATTTCTGACACTAGTGAGAGAACCACCGGCAAAACGTGCCAGCCCCGACGATCCTATTTTCTACTAAGATTTTGGAGAAGACCTCACCTTCTCTACGCATGTATCCCTTTTTTTCCCTTTCTTCGTTTCTCGTGTTCATCCTTGGAGGGCCGATTTTTGCCTGCTGAATAAGTATGTGAGTAAAAGGTCATGTGTATGCAAGGGTGTCTTGCTTAAACTTTCTTACTTTACCTGTCCTGAAAGATAACCTAAATGTAAAAGCGATGGAGGGTCTCTCTCTCTCCCTGCAGCCAAGGGTTTTTGCATGTGAATGTGATCCTGCAGCAGTCGCGGCTTCGCGGTGGCTTTCAGCGGCGGCTACGGACGAGCACACACACACAAAAGCTTGAATGCGTGCCATCGAGTTAGCCAAGCGATGCACTCGTCAAAGAAAAGGAGACAGAAACCGACTTGTCGACACCCGGGCATTATTGACCGAGCACGGCATTTTTAACATCCGCATTATTCGAGAGAAAAGAAATAGTAAATAGCTGCGGAGAGACATAGGCAAGACAGATCATGCCGCGACAACGCAGCAGCACTTTGAGGGTTTTTCTGTTTCTTCGAGGTTATCGAGGAAATCGTGAGTCTCGAGTAAACCAGATCGTGATGGCATTTCATTGAACATTTTAAGAAGCACTACATTGCGTTCCATTTGAAGTTTTTTGAGTTCAATGGAAAGCTCTAAGGTACTTATGCTTTATTCCAACCACAAAAATATTTGCCAAAAAATCTTCGAAATTTCTTAAGCTAGACAAAGTCGATTTCCGCCATTTTGAAACAGAGTTCGCTGCTACGGCGTCGTCACTTTCAGAATGGCGGGAAATGAAAAGACCCCCTTACCCCGCTGTCTCTACCTCATAGCGTCTAACGCCCGATGCCGCGCGATGATTTTATTGGCATGAAGTTTACCGCGTATAGCTTGCTGGAACGGTTTTCGTTTCCAAAGATCCTAAAAATAAACAGGTGAATACCGTGAATACCGATCCAATATGGTAACTGTAGCAAATATTTACACAACTAATAGCGATTCGTAAATTGGTTAACGCTCCTTGTTTCTCCCGTCCTCAAAACTTTTTCAAAGAGGTTTAGAAAAGACATTTATTCGAATTTTTGCATACCACGCCATCTGTTGAAGAACTGAGAGACTACTTTATTCGTACTTCGGCTCTCTAATACCCTTTACACGCGAAGAGGATGAGTTTGCGTTATAAACGCTGAAAAGTGAAATGTTTTTCTAGCCATGAGGACGTTGCATCACATCGGATTACACGACGACGATGTTTTAGTCCCGATATGGCGGCAGACAATAGATTGTCATATGCGGTCGTCTTCGCAAGTGAAACGCGTCTCGATATAGACGTCATAAGCTATTTGTTGGGAATCTCACTCTGTTTCGAGTGAAAAAGAGTACTCTCGCCCAAGGTTAGTATAAACAAGGTTGCGCCGTCGCGTGGCTGGAAATATAGATGGCGTTGAAGAATGACATCACCCGGATCCTGGGAGCGCGCCTTTTTCGAATGAAATGTTGTCAGTGAAAATATACATTACCAGTTCTTGTATTTTTTGCCTAAATACACGTTTATATTATTCGCACATTTAGTTTCGTTACTTATGTTTTTTCTTTCTTTATATATTTTTAATTTACAGGCCACAACAGCCGATCTGAAAGATAACGAATTTTTCTTCAGCGGTAACAGCTTCAGAAACATGTTTTGCGAGGAATGCGATCTACCCCTCTTTCTACTGCTTGCATTCGCATCTTCCTTTCCTTTTTTTCTAGTTTGTAGATTTTCGAACGTCTAGCCAACAGCGAACATTTTTTCCCAACCAACAGCGAAGGTTTTTTCTAACTAACAGCAAACATTTTGAACTCGGTGTGAGAAATTTCACTGTTGGCACACGGGGAAAACAAGACATGAATTGATAGTTTACAAAGTGTATTAATTCGTCAAAACATACAACTGCATTAAGATTTGTGTTACAAAATATAGCATTCACGATGCCTGGAAATCATTGTCTAATGGAGGGGTGCAATAACTTACATGAAGTTACAAAAACACATGGACGACCTACAACAAGTCAAGGAAGGGGAAAAAAGGAAAATAAACAAACTTACAAACTAAAAAACTGTGTATTATTTATTAATACTACTTAATTAATAATAATGCTCGTTTGCTGCTTTTACTTTGGAATTCAGCGTAATAACTACCACTTCAGTAAACATACATCGCGTTTATGCGTTTATAAGGTTTGTTTACCAGAATTCCCTGCTCGGGCGGTGCTAGCGGGCCCTTGTCGCTGATTGGCTGGATCCGCGTGACGTATCGCCCTGAGACTATTACGCAAAGGGGCGGGAATGGCGCAACCTTGTTTCTACTAACCTTGCTCTCGCCTACCCCGTCTTTGAAGTCAGAGTAGGCTATCCAGAGTGTGTTTGTTTGCGCGGGAAACATGAATCCAACAGAGATGAATTGTAACATGCATTTGCTTGAAGAAACTTCTTCAAGCTCCAGCAGCGACAGTGACGAAAAAAATTACGCAATGATGATGTGTGTGCTTTCCGCAAAAACACGCGAATAGTTAAAACCCAGAATTCAAATTTTGTATATATAATGTGCGCAATTATTCATTTGTGAAGTATGTAGTATTAATATATCTGTTCAACATAGAGGCTCAGTTTAATAATTTTGTTAACAGTTTAATAAGGTCCCGATAAATTCCTGAAAAACCGCCATTTATTTGAGTAAAATCTTCTAAAATTCGTAACTTGCGCGGGAAAAAACACACATAAGTATGGCTGCCGTTACTCTATAACCGTAAGCGCCCTCCGCTGGGAGTAACGAATCCGAGATCTCGGGGCGGATCTGCAGATTTGGAGCACTCTTTGCCAGAGTAGATTGATACTCCCAGAGTAGCCAGTGAAAATCGCTATAACAATTGCTCTCTAGCCCGCTTGCGGCCACGACCGCGTAGTTCAAAACTTTCATCTTCAGAAATTTAACGTCTCCACGTTACGTGGGACCCGATTGCGTTTTTCCACCTCGTCGGAATCCACTTGCCCGGTTCCCTCCCTATGCCATAAGTGGTCTACTGGTAAAGAGCAAGCCGAAAGCATATTGTCAAATTTCTTTAGCTCCCGTAGCGGAAGGTCGTGGTATCCCAAAAAGCTGCGATGCACCGTACAAAACCTCTATAGTCAACTATATAAAAGACGATCGAGAGCGTATTAAAACCGCATCTTTCAGGAATTACAGCAACCAGAAATAACTTCTTAGCTTGTAACATTGTCTGAAATGTCTTGAAGAACTGTTATATTAAGTGTAGTCAAGATAGTGCGTCAAATAGACTCGAATAATCGACTTTGACAATCATCGAATTATATTTATGATAAGTATTAATATGAAATATCGGTGGTTAATTCAGTTATCCAGTTACCTGAATACTGATATTACACTGTTTTATTCATCCCAATTAATTCAATGGAGATAGCGTTTGGTTTAGGTCATATTAGGTCTAGTGCAAAAATCACTTTGATGCGTGAAAATTGTACGCCACTTAAGTTGGGACAGCAAGTGGAAAGCTCGGGTTTTCGCAGATGATTTCGATTTGGAAGTGGTGTAAAGAGCAAGTCTTGTAGAGTTTTGGTGGGTTACAAGACTTTCCTCAAGAGAGGTTCATGGCCCGGCGCCTAAATCCTAAAGATTTTGATGGATAGTTTGTCAGTCTTCTTTTAACTCCACAAACTTGTAAAAAGGAACGATAAACGAGTACGTTTAGCTCATACATTTCCTTTCCTAACGAAGAAAAAACAGAAAAACGAAATCTTTTTCTTTCATAGTCATTTCGTTCAGCTTAGCTCAGGTATTAGATGTGTCGAAACCTATAGCTGTGCGAATAGAATTACAGAAAGTTCATGTATTGAAAAAAGAATACAGACAGATTGTCTGTGTTTTTGTGTGTATGTGTGTCTGTTGTGTGTGTGTTTGTCTGAGACAGTAGCTTCACTCAGTGGTGCCGACAATCAAGAACATTTTCGTAAACATAGTTCACATTTTTCCTGCTTTACAAAGCGTTGTAGAACCGATAAATCTAGACGCGTAATTAAATTTTACACCAGGAGTATATCCGGCTATTTCTTTTCTGGTGAAAAAACCGATATCCGTTTACATAGAAGATTTACATAGGTTTTGAAAAATATGCTGAATTTCCTTGTATCACTTTTCTGACTATAGTGGAGCTGAAAAATGACGAATCGTGTATTGACGAAACCATAATCAGGTGACGTCATGAGGGTACATCGCAGCAATTTGCTTCACATTTATTTTTTTAAACCATGCTTTACTTCATAGCGAGCATTCAATCGTAACGTAGCCTACAACAGCCAACAAGCCCGATACATGTTATTCTACCAGTGTGTTTTGCAAGTACAGTAAGTAGGAACTTTTCATGACAGTAGGTAGTGATACAGTCAGGGGCGTCGCGACGGGGGATTTCCCCCCATCCAATAATTGGTCAGAAAGCTGAGTCGGTAACATTTTGTTCGTCATCGGAAAGTTTTGAAATCGAAAGGGTATTTTAAAATCTAGGTAAAGGATAAATATTGCTTTAATAACTGTTTCAATATTATAATGGTCGTTACAAAATTATCGTTACAAAATTATCATAGTACAGTTGGTAAAAATCCCCCCCCCCCAGAAGAAAAAGACCCTCTTGCGACGCCCCTGTATATAGTGTGCAGCATTGTACAAGACGGATGGATGCCAACTCTTGGTGAGAGACGGTGGATTAAGGTTTATTTGCAACTGTAAACCAGTTTGTCTGAAGTGCATTTCTCACACTTAACATCGCAACAATGGGTCCGGCTGATTAGTTTGCACTTGCAAGGGATGGTAATAGTGCTTTCTTGAATATTATAACCTCTCCCGCAGCACAATACTTCACAGTTGTCCCCTTTTAAACATTCACGACCACTTGTACCGTTACCATAAGCACTAGGATGGCAAAAATCTGGCGACTTGTCCAAGTACGCTAATGCGTTTTTGTTGGCTTTGAAATCCGTTTTGTCAATCACAGTTTTCCTTCTGATTGGCACGTTTCCGGCTCCCGAGAGGGATGTTTTAGTAGATGTTTTAATGCTGGACGATACAGCCGTTACTTTCTTGCTATTTTTGGCCCAAACCGCAGAAGCTAAGGTATAGTCGTGAGTGTCCATAGAGATAGCTGGTGGCGAACGGGTACTTGCCAATAAGGATGTTTTTTTCGATGCTGAATGTCCGTGTCCGGCTATATTGTCAGTATCGGATACTTTGGCTTTGACTGCCGATTCGTACTTCATTTTCAGTTGCGCCGCCGTTTCAGAAAAATCCGCTAACTGATTCCAACATGTTTGCATGGTGCAGGAACTGGACACACCATGGCATTTGCACGTGCGACGTACCAGACTTTCCACTACCTACAGAATAACGGGTTAGCCTCTACAAACAGGAGTCAGCTTTGTTCTCTTTCCTTAGTCCTGTATTTAAATTCTTTAAAGCTTTTTTGTCTTTCATTAGTAAATAGACAAGTTATTGGAAGCGATACGTCGTTCCTTTTCCTTTTGGAAAAAAACCTTATAAGGTAGAGAGCTGACGGATGGACTACACTCTCATGTGTCAGTGTCTTGAGGGTATCGGCAAGCTCTGCCGGTTCTCATCTTTACTACAGTGAGCTACACAGGTAGCATTCAAGATGGCTTGAGACTCAAGTTGTTAGCATGTGTCCGTGATTGTAATCGGCCATGGCCACTGAAAGGGTTTTTTTTGTCACAAGAAAAGCCTGTTAACGGCGGTTTTCATGGCATTTCGTTCGAATATTCATTTTAGTGAAATAAAAGTTTGACGAGCAGTCTATCGCATATCACTGTCACGTTATCGCCTTTCAGTATCACCTGATGCTTGTCTCATACCTACAGGTGTAAGTTATTTTATGAGAAACTTGAAAGTTATTTGCTCCCACGGATTTCAACAAATGACTGCCTCAGCTTCTCTGACTTATTAGGCACAGGTTAGGAACCTCAAATGAAAAGAATTTGATCAGAAACTTAACTTACTTCCATGCCCACTTGAATGTTATGGCGATCGATGCGAGACCGAAAATCAAACGTGGCGAGTTTGTTGGATCCAGATTCACTTTTGTTTCGATTTTCCTTCTTTTTTGTCGACGGTGACGTGTGCCGACGTTGACGCCTAGCATGTGACCTGTGAGGCTTCAAGGGTACAGTAACATTTTGCTTTGAGGTGACCGAAGGAGGTTTCTGTTCTCCACGAGGATTAAGCGAGAAGAATTTCCTTGCGTAAATTTTGCCGAAGCGCAAATTGTCGCCACACCCGCCCCACTTCCACGTCTGTCTTGTCTCGACTTTGTTACTTGCCTCAGCACAATGGCATATCTTGAGTTTGTCGGCAGCGCAAGCCCGTGAGACCGAATGTTCTAAAGCAGCTGAGGAAAAGGCATACAAGATGGCTGTTTCCCGGAATGCTGTAAACCGTACATAATAAAAAATTCCAGTATTATAACATCTTAAGTATAATGTGTTAAATCTTAAGTGTAAAAGCAATCATCTGAATTTTTTTTGACTTGCTAACGTTCGGTGTTATGGAAATAATTAAGGAAGGTGTGTACTGATATTTTGTATTGGTGGTTGAATCCTATTGAATGCCATACGTAGTAAAGCAAATGATAGATAGCTTTGCTAAAAAGTGATGTGTGCAGTTAATAATGTGATCGACATTAACATACAAGTGTACCACGAATTTATAATTCTATGTTCGTTAGGTCTAATCGCTTGTGATTTTTTCTTGCTCTGGCCTAGCCGAAAGCATAGATTTACAAATATTGGCAAAAAAAATTGCTGCCCGAGAGGCTGCTATATTTAAAAAATTGCAGCAATAACGTCCGAAACGATCCGTCGGGTAGCGGATAACTCAAAAAAAGAAGTATTAAATATTAATAATAATATCTCGCGACACATTGCTAGCTGCATGCTGTCAACATGCGAAAGTAGAGGAGTCCTTCTCGGTTATAAAAGTAGACCGTAAACGTAAGAAGATTTTGTTTAGGACATAAGCTTGATTTTTTTTTCGAGCTCCATTATAGAAACATCGAAAGCATCCGCCCAAATTAGTGACGCGGCCAAATCAGGATTCGACCTAATACTCATTGTAGAGCATCGAACATAAAGCCCGAGTGACGCATTCTCGACTCATCAATCATACTGTTCTCCATGAGATTTAACGAAATGTTAATTGACGATGTTCATTAACATTGAAAATTACTTAGTTTCCGATTCAACACATTTCTCTGAATAGAGAAATGCAAATTTGACTCAAGAATTTTTTTAAAGAAAAACAGGGCACAACATTACATGCCGATCAAATACCTTGTTTCTGAGAAAAAAATCGCCGATCATGTGTTTTATGCACGAACTTGTTAGACAACACAACAGTACCGATGAAAGTAGCAGTTACACGTACTGATTTTGAGCAAGGACCATGTTTGACTTGCAAACGTCGCTACAAATGGAACTCGCTTGCAGTTAAGAATCTCGCATGCGCTTGGTTACGTTAGTAACTGTATAAAAAAATTGGCGATTGTGATCAGTAGTCGCAATCGTAAGCCCTTCACACTTTATACATCTTCAAGCTTGCACGTTTTTATTTACATTTTTCGAAGTGCATTGGACAAATAAAAATGCTATTCTTGAATCATACATACCTGACTTAAGAATTTGCTGTCCAGGTGGGTCCTGCATGTTACAGTCCCACAGTTCATAGTAGAATTGCTGGCGACATTGTGTAGCTGCGAGAATGACTGCATCCACTAAAGTTTCAGCCATACCCTCGCCTTGGCGACAATACTTCTGCTGTTGCTTGCTCATCTGCAACACATTGCACAGATTCGTTCCTTGCAATGCAGTCTTCTTCAGAAGTGTGGGAGGCATCGAAACTGAGCTCGAATAAAGCGAGGGAAGTTTCTGATTGTACGGCAATAGGAGACGGGGCAGCACTACGTCCGAACTTAATCTGGCGCGGAAGAAAGGCACAAGGAAGTTGGCTTGTTAAAGTAATCACAATACGAAAAAAGGGACAATTAAAAGAAACAAGTGTATAGTTAAGGGGAGTCAACTGTCTTAACGGCTAAAATAATCGACCAGAAAAGGAAGTTTGCATAAGAGGCAGAAACAGTTTCCTCGGAAAGACTTGACAAGCTTTCGTTACATTCCGCAATGCGTATATTGCATCGTGGAGTTCTCTGACGTATTATATGTTCACTGGCTATGGAGCATGCAGGCGTGGTTTATATGCTTTGGGTCGTAAAACCCTAGTTTACGATGTACACTATTTATCCTACGCTTGACAAATATTCTCCTTCCCACTCGCATTCATCCACCCCTGAATAGGTTCGTCGTCGTGGACTTCTGCAAACTCCTTGGGATACTTCGAAAGTTTTATTATGGTTGAGAGTTTTCTCCAGCAAATGTGACCACGCTGCCCAGAAAATTCAGTTGAATGAAACAGCAACGGCGTCACTAGCACAACTAGCAGGCGGGTGTTTTTAAGCTATGAAATGGCCTGCCTTGTATACAGGACATTTTTGGAAGCTCTCAGACGCCTTAATTGGACGGGATAATAAGCAAGCGAAAAACTGGGTTCATTTATGTCAACAGGTCACAAGATTCATCAATGCCTTCCAGACCACCATAGTTCATTAATGTTAAAGCTGTACAGGGCCAGCAATTCCCCATTCATGAACAAGCCAGCGGCGTAAAGGACCGTCTAATAAAGGTATAACAATCTGTTTACTAGCTTACCCAAATCTGAAGCTATTGACACCGGTAATAGACGACGCTAACGTTAGCGAAAACAATGCTGCGGTAAAACACGTGGGACTTTGGAGGGCCCGAGTATCACGTGCCATAGCCATGGTCCGTCACATTAGCGAATTGGTGTATCAAAGCGGAAAAAGGTATAAATAAACGTAGAGCCCTTTTTAAAGTGAGGTAACCTAAAGTTTTGTCTCGTTGATCGGTGCGGAAAAACCGGCGCAGACTTCCGTACTGCCTGAATTCCACAGATCACTGAACAATCAGACAGGAGTTCGCACCGGTACGAGTCCTTTCCACTGAGTGACACATTCCTGGGTAATCTGTGGAGTTCCCCCAAACACTCTTCCTCCAGGTAAGGTATGAGGCTAAAGAGAGCAGCACTCACTCTGCGACCTAAGAGTACTGGACACTCCGTATGCTTTTGCAGCAACAGCCACTCTAAACAGACATGACTTGCTCTGACGAGCAAGAGGATACGAAGTACAAAATTGACGGTTTCAGACTAGTGTCAGTGACTACCGCCATTGACAGGCGTATTTGGCTTTGCGACGCGGGAGCACCGGTCTTTGGGAGCTAGCGAACATTTACTTGGCGTGTCAAAAACTTCACCCCTTAGTATTCTTCTATCGGCTCAACTTCTTCCCCCGAACAAAATGTTTCATGCACTACTCACTGTGGCCAAAGGGAGTCACGGGCGGCAGGCGGGGGACGCAAAACAGAGAGCTTGAAAGACGTATCCAACACTAACTACTATGAAAGACAAGCCAGAGCCTATCCTGACCCTTTCGTGGCTGCTGCTTATTATGTTCTCCACACCTAATTAGTCTTCCAAAAATTGCAATTTGTTTAGTACACATAGCACGCTTCTCCTCGCAAGGAACCCCGAGGTACAGGTTCGCACGAATCTTTCACAGCTATTATACTGTTAGTTTTACGCCGTAACTGTTGTAGCGAAAAAAATAGTATAGTAGTTTAAGAGGTGACTTGTTTATTAATGCGCTACGAGGCTGTTACGACTGAGGTAGACACTGCCAAAAGGACAGGTTAGCCGTAGAAAAAGTTTGGAGTGAGGTCGGGTTATAATGAGGAGTAACTGCATATATGGTTAGCATTGTATCATGGTCCGACTTTTAAAGAGACCTCGCTAAGGCGGTAGATCCTTTTTACTTCATTTGTCATTTAAAAATGGTTGGGACAACCGAGTGGGGTTGAGTTCTAGACATTTTTTTCCAAGGAAGCCCACAAAACGAGTTTTAGAAACAATGCAGCTTTTCGGGACATTTTGGCGTCACTTCGAATTAACCTTCGTATGCGTAGGGAAATAAAATGTTCAATCATCCTTTTGCATTTCTAATGAAAGATATGAAACCTAACAAGTCTGGTAACGGCCAAGGCTCGTCCCTCTTTGCCATCCCACCAAGACAGACCTATTTGTTTAGATTTCTCCACACCCGGCCGATCTGTCGGCACTTCTAGGCCATGCAGACCTAAATTAACAAAACTGGGATCACTTTTCGGAAGGCGCCTAGGCCATATGAGTGATGTATGCTTAACTAGAACAAAGGAATGATTTGAAAAGATCTAGCGAGACCCTGACTTCCACTACTGTCAGTCTAGGATGGAAAGATATTTAGCATGATTCAGTCAAGTTCACGTCAGCTTCATACGCACTCAGCATAGAAGACAGGGGCGGATTGCCATTGTGGCAAATTCCACACGCGCCAGCATCGGTTAAGCATTGAAAGAAGATTTTTTTGCTAATGGGTTTGATGGGTCTTAATGTCTAATGGTCTAATGGGTTTAAATTTGAAAAGGTTTACGAGGTAGCAAACTAGTCTGTAATTCTTCGTATAATATTAATTAGGAAAAAAGATAGACGAACAACTTGGAATTCATTTCGGTTTCGATGGCGCCGGTCATAATAGTTTCCACACCTGCGACCGGGGTGCCAGTCCGCCCCTGAAAGAAGACGATTAGTAACTTTGAAGTTGTGTGTAGCGAATGACAATGTATGTTAACAATAGCACTATTTTTTGTTTTTCTACTCATGACGCCAAGGGTGACACAAAGCATGCGCAAGGGACCCATGGAGAAATATGGAACTCAAGATTAATTTGCATTTAATCCTAACACAAAGTTAACCCCTTCAGTAATTCGGCAATTGGCTGCAGTCTCCTTGTTGGTTGCTGAGTTTGGTGTCCGGTGTGCCAGGGTAGTCTTTTTCTTCATTTCTGCAGAGCTAAAAGCAGCGCACCCCTAAAAAAGGAAGCTAACCTCAAAATATCTCGATGACACATCCTTGTTTTCCTAGGAACAACCCTTGACAGGTGTACACCTCTCGATTGCTTTTCGCACTCCACGGAAAAGACCGCATTTTTGTGTAAAGGCTTCTGTAATATCTACTGATAGGTTACAAATCAATATTTTTTAATAGTTTTAATGCGTAGGTGAAAAGAAGAAATTATACATGGACGCGCATCGTGTGAAGGCGCATAGTTCGGCTAGTACCGGTTCAACCGAGAAAAGGACAGAACGGAACGAAAAAAATACATAATGCGATAGGCTTATGCAATATTATTCTTTCTCGTTTTGGTTTTTCTTAATCATGTCTACGAAAGTCTCCAAGCGTGTTGGGTTCGGAATTTGCAGAACCATGTGAGCCTCTTCTAAAATTAACAGCCCATTATGGGCGTCACTTTTAGAAAGGCTATGCAACGACATGACGTGTTGTTCCCATTCTTCGTGGGAGTTTAGAGTTGTCGGGCACCATTTGCAGGGCAAACTCACACTTCGTGTATGGACGGCTTTGATATGGCGACGGCGGAAACCCCAGCTGGTGTAAGCACGGTCACAAAACGGACATGGGTATGGAGGGTAACTGCCAGCGTTGCGACAGACTAATATAAGGCTCATGAGATTTGTAAAAAGAAAGGCGAAACTTTTTATACGTTACCCGTGCTGCCGTCTTGATGAAGTTCAATGAGCGACGATCCCTCTCCAAAGACACCAGCTAAAATTTCACACGTTGCATGTAGCGATATCCCTTAAAAAAGACGAGAGCAAATATACCTTGTGAGAAGGCAGGATCCAGCGTTTCTGGGATAGGGACTTTTTCTTTTGTGGTTCTCGAAACTTCTTCTGGTGCCTGGTTTTCCATGTCCATGACATGTGTATCTTGTGGTTCTTCTTCATTTCGTCTAGCGTCGTCATTCGTTTCTGTGTCCACTACCTCATGTTTAACTTGTACTTCCGGTTGTGAACGAGTTTCAATGTTGCTCGTCGACTGTGCATGATCGCTTTTATTACACTCTCCGTCCTTTTCGACGTCCTTCTTGGTTTTTTTCCTCTTCAGTTTTTCAGCAGGTATTCTGCTATCAGCCTTTTTGGCCTTTTTAGCAGCAGCTGCTGGCATGTTATCTTGTTTTGAAAGTTTAGTTTTCTTAGCCACGGGAGAGGCATCATTTTCGCTTTCTAGGTTTTCATCGACACCACGCGGTTCCGGCGTTGATTCACTTCGGCTAGCCTATTTCAAATTCAATTTCACTCTAAGTGTCATGAGAGGCAGTATGCAAGTAAAAAACCTTCTCTTTGTCGCTGAGACTGCACAGTCCTCTTATTTGCAAAGTTCCAGCAGCCTTGAGCAAACTTGGTAGTTGATCTTGCGAAATGTTCACTTCTCCGCGATAAATAAACTGTAAAATAGCTTCCAGGTCGGGAACCAATACGTTGTGCAAAATCACGATAGGGTGCGGGCACGGGTTATTCTAGGATGTTAAAATTACTACTAAAAACTCAAGCCTGAATCATTTACAAAACACGCTTTACCCTAAGCATAGTTTTGAATACCGGGCTGCAAGCCGACAACATAACTTTGTGAGCCTTGATCTCTTGACCCTCACACACTAAAGTGATATCCAATAAGGCTTCTTCATCCCACATAAATTCAAACGTGGACGTTAGGCTGCTATGAAAATTGTTCCATCTTAGGCAAACTTGCTGAGCCATTTTGCATCAGGGACCAACTACGAAAAGAGAAAAAGAAATGGCTTTCTTACTTTCCTCGTCTAATACCCAAAGGTAATTCTAGTTTACCTGATTTGAGAAATCCCTCCAAACAGCAAATCAAAACAAATTTGTTTTTTGTTCTTACACTCACACTGCGGTACCTCTCAATAGTAAAACGCGAACTACATGAGTAATTATTACCTGTGGACGGGAAATTTATACAGCATTCTGAATCTTTATTCTTATCGAATTTAAAATTATAATCGATAATTTGCCAACGCTTCTCGGTCCGATCGGATAATTATAAGAAAACTAGTCTTCAAACAATATATAATAATATATAAAAAAACTAGATTTGGATGTTTCCGTAATTTCAGTTCTGGCAAAAGGGCTGGCCGAATGGCCGGGAAATGGTTGCCCAAACATGGTCGACAGTCAATTTTTGTAAGATGGCGGTATTAAACATGGCGGTATTAAACATGGTGGGATTTTTCCTTAGAAAACTGGGACTAATCACTGCAAACATTCAAGGTAAAATCAGTCCGGTTCAGCCGGTCAAGTGCCATGTCAATCGAGAAATAGCGAACAAGCGAAATGAACACGACATTTTAGAAAAAAGTAATTCTGCAGCAGAATTTAAATTCAATTCGTTCTCATTGACTGTGACAAATTAGTCCACTGCTAAAGAAATTGAAAGAAATTGACGTAAGAGGCGGTTGAGCTTGTAGGGATTGACTTAGAAATCATTTCGACGCCGACAACTTCTTGGAGCCGCAGTACAACTTTTATGTCACTTGTTTCTCATATTTTGTTAATTTTGAGTTGAATTATACTTGAATTGGAAGGAAAGCCGAAATGAATTGAATTGACTCTATCCCCGAAAATTCAAATTGATTTGAATAGGCTTAAATTTTGAAATTTCGGAAATGATTTGAACTGAACTTCAGAAAATCTTTTCGAATTTGAGTCGATTCGACTTTGTCTGCCTTCGATTTTGTCCAGGTCTGCTCTGCAGACATCAGTCGTTTATAGTTTCGTGAACAAATTTTTGAATACGCCAACATTCGTTACCGTCGTTCGTTGCTTACGGTGTGTCACAAGGTGTACAAACATTATTACAATTCTGTAACCGTTTGAGTCCTGACATTACGTCAGAATAGGGTACAGAACTTTGGTGAGGTTTTCCCTGTTTATTTGTTAATAGGGATACAAAAAGTGCAACATACAATGTAAAAATGCAAGATATTCGGCTACTTTATTAATATTGAAGCCGGTCAGTAGGCTAATACCGAACTTTTACTGAACTTTTACTGCTCTTTTACTGGTCTTTTACTAAGCCTTGTACTAGTCAGGTAAACTACTAATGTTCTTGTTTGCTTCTAAGTATTATAATAATACTTTTTCGTGGGTCTGGAACAGAAAATGATTGTGAAGAGGAAAATTAACCGAAGGCGGACAGTTGAATTAGCGGGCGGTTTTAGCGATATCGGATTAAAGAGCCGCTATTCAGCTGTATCTTTACGCGAGTTTGAAACATGTACTGTAAAATCAAGTAAAACAGACTATAACAAATTCAGCACTCCGTCAATTCCTTTTTGTTTTGTGACCAGTGTTTCGGAACGGACCCGAAATCGTTCCGTTCGTTCCGTTCTTTTGAACGGAACGGAACGGCACTACCTGGTGAATGAACGGGAACGGAACGGCGCTTGTTCGTAAATGTCGTAAATGAACGGGAACGGAAGGGCTTTTTCGGACCGTTCTTTTAATACGTTATCAGCTGGAAAAAGTGTCCAGGGCACACAATCCATCCGTCGGAAAGTTGTGTGTGTCGGGCACTTTTTTATGTGCTTTTGGGTATGTTGCCAGCAAACGGCGTGGACTGACAAATCACGTGACTTTGTTTGCAAGATGGACGATATTTTCCATTGAATTGGATTTTCAATACATTTTTAAATATTAAAACGGCTTGTTTCTTTTTACGACTCAAACATTTTCAGATACAGTATTTCGTTCCAGTTAAAGGAAAGATGCTTTTCGGAACCTCAAAGGTGGTTGCGTTTTTTGTACAATTATGGTTGTTTCATTAACATTATATTTATTTCCAAATCAAACTAGATTCTTCTTGCATTTGTCCTTTGCAAGAATACATCCAAACAGTTTCCGTCCCAAATTGGTAAACGAGAGAAGTTAACCGGACAGTTTCTTTGAAATATTGTTTCCCATAGTATTTGTATTGCGTTGCGTTTATAAAGAATATGCATTCGGAGAAAACAATATTTCTCCTTATTTCCTCGTCTACACAATGGCCCTCAGGAAGACTGAAGTTTTGTGCTGCATCTCATGGTACCAACTTTTCAGTTGTACTGATTACTCCAATGAAAATAAACCTTAAAATGTCAAAAAGAAGCCACAAACGTTTCATATAAATACGCCCCGATTTACTAAAACTGAGACTTCCAAATGACACGCAACTTTCCACTAATAAAGGTGGTATTGTAATTGAAGTTAGATTTGCAAAAGGCCTGTCCCTGTGAATATGTACCACTGGGGAAAAAGAAAGTGGGACAGACTGACGTACGGATTTGTCACAAGCCGAAGCAAGCACTGTTAGTCCGGGTAAGTTGCAAAGACATGCGTAGGCTACCCGACGGCTCGCTAACTCATCTTTTGTAATTATTGTAATTACGATCACGGCTTCTGGAGAAACTTCATTTTTTCAATATACGCATAGACGAACGTGCACTAGCACCTAAGATGTATTAAAGCTCCAGAAATTACAGCGTATTTCAGGAGCGGTAATTCCCAATGAAAACGAAATCGAACGTCTCGGTAAGGAGTTTCGAGAGACTCAACAAAAGTGGGCGAAAAACATTCCGGACATATCACAAATATGCAATTGATTCTTATTCTACCGATTTATGATCAAGAATAGCTTAAAAACATAATAGTAAGAATCTCCCATTTCGTAGATGAAAGCTTCTCAAGCTATAGGGTCGTTATTGCGTACAGTACATCTCTATTGCGTATTTAATTTTGGTATTTGATTTTTTTACTCATGTGTTGTTTGATGTGCTACGCGCACCAATTGACCTGTCCAAAAAACTTTTAAACAAACTAACCGCATACTAAAACGATATGCGAAATGTACGCAGTGGAGACCTGATACCTTGAGAAGCTTTCATCTACGAAATGGGAGATTCTTACTATTATGCTTTTATGCTATTCTGGATTACAAATCGGTAGAATAAGAATCTCTGACGGCCGTAAAAGACCAAGACCTCTGACGGCCGTAAAAGTAATTGTCGAACAAATAGAAGCGCTTTTGGGGTTGCGCTGAGAAATGAAAGTAGCAGTCGACAACGTGCCCGCTAGATGGCGTACATAGAAAAAAGCCGAAGAACAAGGGTGCATTTATTGTCAAGTGGTTCGTTCACCAGTTCCTCCGTTAAACTGGTCTCGTTGACAATAAAATGCACGTTCTGCACGTCCCCGTTTAACTCGCTGAGTTCAACATGAGTTGACAATAAAATGCCCGTTAAGCCAAAAATTTGGCGGGAATCATGAGTCAAATAAGGACATGGTGTATTTAAACCACATTTGTGTTCAAATCACCTCCATAATTTTCTTCAAATCTGTATTTCAAATACTTTTCATAGTTTTCTAGAAAACGTGCTTATTTTTTCTTCCATTCCGGAAAAGGCCTCACTTTTGTTAATCACCAAAATACTAACAATTATTTGAGAAGAACTGTGGGACAAAACTAACTTAACACGTTGCAAACAAAACCTAAATACAAAGATTATTTGGAGCAAAATTTGATTGTTTAATGCTCAAAATTATCAGCAACGTGTGACAGCAATGTAATTCCTAATAACTGCAGTCGGTATTTCTATTCAAATCTTTGCTTTCCCGTTTACTTTCACTAAGGATTTTACCTTTAAATCGGATCCATTACATTATTTATCTCAAATGAAGTGAACGGATGCAACATTCGTATAAATTTGCAGGAGTTATAAGTAATTGAAAGGCCTATTTTGTACTGACTGCTTTCTAAAAGGTTCTTTTAACAATGTTAGGCACTTAAAATTATCTTCCATGTAGATAACAGCCAGACTATGGTGTTGGGTAAGGGATGATTCGTATCACTGACGATTTGTATCAGGCATGTGTGGTCAGAATATACTATTTCTTAAAGTAACCTAACTTAACCTAACTTACCCAACCTAGCCGATTTTTATGGCCTGATACGAATCGTTAGTGATACGAATCATCCAGTCCCCATGGTGTTTGCCTCAGACTACCACACAGAGAGTAATTATCTTACTTGTTCAAGTTATTTAAGACAAAGTACTGGGTATTTAAAAGTCGAACATTTGTAGAAGTTTTTATTGGTAATTGTTCTTGTATTTTTCTGTTTACGTACAGTAAAAGTTAAGTGTCACTGAATTGATCATAAGTTATTTATATCACACAAATTCACTAATAAATTTCCTATGTTTTGAGGTTTTTAACTACTAAAAAGTAAGCAGACGCACTGTTGTTTACATGCAAACACTAGTAGGTGGGGTTTAAATGCATGTCCCTGGTTCTACCCATAGAGTAAATATATACTAGAGAGAGTATGGAGCCCCTTCCTTATGGACCTTTTGTTACCACTTTCTGAGGCCCCAGGCTAGTGCCCCCAGAGAGGAGGCTTGGCCAAGCCAGGTAGACGGTTTAATCGTCTAACCGGGAATTTTGAAAATGAGCCTGACAAAAAGAATCGATACAAAGGCTATGTGTATCGATTTTCAGCTATGTAGCACCAGAAACAGGCGAGATTTTAAAAACATACACAAACAAGGTTTGCGCTTTCCACAGAGCGCACTCCATAATATATTTACTCTATAATATATTTACTCTATGGTGCTTTCTTCTATTAGTATCGTTATCGTTAGAAACATATTTTTATTGACAGCACAGCATGGTCTGTCGTGCAAACTGACGGATCCGTCACCCCCTGAAAGGAACTGAGGCAAATTTGGACGATAACGGTGTCAGTTCAAGACCGACTTCTTCCTCAACCACCCTGACGGTGGCGCCAACGTATACAGTACCCGGCACATTAAACGACCCAAACAAACCGTCGGTGCCTAACGACCCGGCAGTTGCGCGAGTGGTGTTCCACTTTTCCGTCTATCAAACGTTTTTGACCCGCAATAAGGCTTCCTCACAGTGGCGTGGGACGTTAGCAATGGGACGGTTTGTTTGGGTCGTTTTACTCACGTGACTTTGGTAGAAGATGGAGAATATTTTTCATTCAATTAAATTCTAAATACATTCTTTAAAATTAAAACCGCTTGTTCATTTATTATGACTCAAACATTTTCAGGTAGAATATTTCCTTCCAATTAACGGAAGATGCTTTTCGAAATATCAAAGGTGGCTACGTTTTTACTACAATTATAATTGCTTTATTAATATTATATTTTGTTATCAAATCAAACTAGATTCTTCCTGCACTCGCTTGCACGGACACACCCAAACACTTCTGGTCCTAAATTGGTAAAGGGAGGAAAAGATAATCCAACAGTTTCTTCGAAATATTGCTTCCCATAATATTTGTATTGCGTTGCATTTACAAAGAACATATATTCAAAGAAAACAATCTATCTCCTTAATTTCTCTTCTACATGATTACCTCAGAAAGACTGAAGTTTTGTCCTGCATATTATGGCATAAACTTTTCAGTAGTACTGATTTCTTAAATGACAATACACCTTAAAATGTCAAAAACAAGCCACAAACGTTTCATGTAAATACTTCTTAATTTACTAAAACCGACACTTCAAAACGGCATGCAACTTTGCAGTAATAAAGGTGATATTGTAACTGAAGCTAGATTTTGCGAAAGGCCTGTCCCTATGAATGTCACACTGAGTAAAATGAAAATGGGACACCCCGACGTACGGAATTGTCATAAGCCGAAGCAAGCACGGTTAGTCCGGCAAGGTTGCAGAGACAGGCGTAGGCTACCCGACGGCTGGCTACACACTTCTTTTGTAATTATTGTCATTACGATCCCGGCTTCTTGAGAAACTTCATTTTGTCAATATACGCATAGACCATTGTGCACTAGCAGTCAAGATACATTAAAGCTCCAGAAATTACAGCGTATTTCAAGATCAGTAATTCCCAATGAAAACGAAATCGCAAGTCTCGATAAGGAATTTCGAGCGACTGAATAAAAGTGTGTGAAAAAACATTCCGGGCATATCACCAATATACAATTGATTCATATTCTACCGATTCATAATCAAGAATAGCCTTAAAAAATATTATAAGAATATCCTTTTTCGTAGCTGAAAGCTTCTCAAGGTATAAGGTCTATTGCGTACATTGCGCATATCATTTTAGTATGCGGTTAGTTTGATGAAAAGTTTTCCGAACTGGTCAATTAGTACGCGTCGCACATCAAACAACACACGAGTAAAAAAATCAAATACGAAAATTCTGTATGCAATAAAGATGTACGCAATAAAGACCCTATAGCTCGAGAAGCTTTCATCTAAGAAATGGGAGATTCTTACAATAATGCTTTTAGGTTATTCTCGATGGTAAACCGATTTTTATATGGTTGCATTTTATACTGGTCATGTTTGGAATGTTTTAAACACACTTTTATTGAGTCGGTCGAAATTCCTTATCGAGACGTGCGATTTCGTTTTCATTGGGAATTACCGATCTTGAAATACGCTGTAATTTCTGGAGCTTTAATGTATCTTGACTGCTAGTGTACATTGGTCTATGCGTATATTGACAAAATGAAGTTTCTCAAGAAGCCGGGATCATAATTACAATAATTACAAAAGATGTGTGTAGCCAGCCGTCGGGTAGCCTACGCCTGTCTCTGCAACCTTGCCGGACTAACCGTGCTTGCTTCGGCTTATGACAATTCCGTACGTCGGGGTGTCCCATTTTCTTTTTACTCAGTGTGACATTCATAGGGACAGGCCTTTCGCAAAATCTGGCTTCAATTACAATATCACCTTTATTACTGGAAAGTTGCATGCCGTTTTGAAGTGTCGGTTTTAGTAAATTAGGAAGTATTTACATGAAACGTTTGTGGCTTGTTTTTGACATTTTAAGGTTATGCCATAAGATGCAGGACAAAGCCTCAGTCTTTCTGAAGTAACGACGTAGACGACAAACAAGGAGAATTATTGTTTTCTTCGAATGCATGTCATTTGTTAATGCAACGCAATACAAATAATATTGGAAACAATATTTCAAAGAAACTGTTGGGTTAGCTTCTTTCCCTTTATCAATTTGGGACCAAAACTATTGGGTGTGGGTTCATGGAAAGGATGAATGCAAGAGGAATCTAGTTTGATTTGGAAATAAATATTTTACTAATAAAATAATTATAATTGTATTGAAAACGTAGCCACCTTTGATGTTTCGAAAAGCGTCTTTCATTTATCAGGAAGGAAATATCTACCTGAAAATGTTTGAATCATAATACATAATAAAAAGCCGTTTTAAAATTAAAAAATGTATTTAAAATTTAATTCCATGAAAAATACCCTCCATCTTGTACACAAAGTCACGTGATTTCGCTGTCCAAGCCTGTCTCAGACATATATACTGACGTCAGGGGTTGAGCACGTAGTCGGTCTTGAACTGACACCTTTATCGTCCAAATTTGCCTCAGTTCCTTTCAGGGGGGTGACGGATTCGTCAGTTTGCACGACAGACCAAGTTGGACAGCAAGTTATAAAGCTATCGATATGTTTTTATTAAACACATCGATGCGTTTCTTCCAGCCACTTTCTAGCCAATCACCACTTCTTCTGCTCCAAGCTTCTCTCTCAGCCAATCAGCACTTATTCCGCTGCACACGAATTCCTCCTTTTCAAAACATTTTCTTGTAACGGCACTTTATACAGGGATGCGGTCTCTGGTGTGCTCTGTGGTTCTACCATGCTCCTTGAGCACAGTAGAACGGAAGGTGGTTTTCGAGCTGCGCGCCAAGCCATCCAGTTGGCCAGTTCACGCTAAAATGGTAGTTCAGTTCAGCCTAGTACCCGCCAAAATGTCAGTTGAGTCCAGAGTTGAACTGAACTGGCCAATTCCGTTAACAATAAAACGCACCCCAAGATCAAGGTTAGTAGAAACAAGGTTGCGCCATTCCCGCCCCTTTGCGTAAGTGTTTCAAGGGTATACGTCACGCGGATCCAGCCAATCAGCGCCAAGTGCAGGCTGGCATTGCCCGAACAGGGAAGTCTGGTAAACAAACGTTAGAAACGAGATGTGTGTTTACTGAAGTGGTAGTTATTACGCTAAATTCCAAAGTAAGAGCAGCAAACGAGCATTATTATTAATTAAGTAATATTAAGAAATAATACACAATTTTTTTAGTTTGTAAGTTTGTTTAGTTTCCTTTTTTTCCCTTCCTTGACTTGTTGTAGGTCGTCCATGTGTTTTTGTAAGTTCATGTAAGTTATTGCACCCCTCCATTAGACAACGATTTCCAGGCATCGTGAGTGCTATATTTGGACAAGAAATCCGACTCTGTAACACAAATCTTAATGCATTTGTCTATTTTGACGAATTAATACACTCTGTAAACAATCAATTCATGTCTTGTTTTCTCCGTGTGCCAACAGTGAAATTTCTCACACCGAGTTCAAAATGTTCGCTGTTTGTTAGAAAAAACCTTCGCTGTTGGTTGGGAAAAAATGTTCGCTGCTGGCTAGACGTTCGAAAATCTACAAACTAGAAAAAAAGGAAAGGAAGATGCGAATGCAAGCAGTAGAAAGAGGGGTAGATTGCATTCCTCGCAAAACATGATTTTGGCAGCAGAATTTTACTGGTTAATATGAAATATTATTGTAGTATTTTGCATTTTGTTTCCCCGCAATTAGATGTTATTTACCGCTGCACTTGAAAACAATACGGGGAAAATATCGTTAAAGGATCGGATCTTTGATCGGATCGAAAAATTTATCGATCCGGATCGAGATCTTCTATGAATCTCGAGAGAACGGATCGGATTGGATCGACAAAGCTTGACCAATGATCGAAAAGGATCTGGATCGGCCGAAAAACAAAAGATCCGGAACACGGCTAACGGAATGATTTGTTAAACCGTTGCAACATAGGATTGACAGATGGCTCTTCTGTCGTTATAGAACAGAATGAAAGAAAACTCGCCTGATATTTCACTACTTACAACTTTTGCCTGTTGTATACCGCGTCCTTTTACATATTTGTATTTGATGACTTTACTGCATTTGATTTTGCGTTAAATAGTTTCACGTTCCTGGAGTATCGCTCGTCAAAATGAGTGGCGGTGTTTATGGAGGAGGTAATATTTTACAAACACATACCCAATTTAAGAACTACACTCGCTCTTTGAAATTTATCTTGCTGATGATGACAGTTAAGGGCAACGCAAACGAAAAACAAATGATATTTTCCGTACAGATGAGGTCGGGGCCCTTGTTTTCGACATTGGTCATTACTCGTTAAGGGCGGGATATGCAGGTGAAGACAGTCCAAAAGCCCAAATCCCATCCGTAGTAGGAGTAGTCGAAGAAGCCGCTGCTATTGAAGCCATGGAAGTAGATGGCCACAAAGAAGCAACTCCAGCTTCCCAGAAGAAATACTTCATAGATACAGTTTCACTAAATGCAGCGAAAAAAGGTATGGTTCTTTCTGGGAGCTAATGTAGGAATCTTAATCTCTAGTGTTTGAACACAAGGTATGGAGGTGGTTCCTTACCTCAAAGAAGGCATGATAGACGATTGGGATATCTTCGAGAAAATTATGGATTATACATATGCCAAATGTCTCAAGTCTGAGGCCGAATTCCATCCCGTCCTGATGTCTGAAGCACCGGTAAAAATCCCTATTGTTCCTTTTTTAATGTAGCTAATTTAGTTTTCTTTTCCATAACAAGTGGAATGTGCGAGCGAAAAGGGAACGGCTGACTGAGATTATGTTCGAGAAATATAAGATACCGGCTTTTTTTCTTGCTAAAAATGCGGTTCTGGCTGCATTTGCCAACGGTAGAGCAACCGCATTAGTAGTGGATTCCGGAGCCACGCATACATCTGCTGTTCCCGTGCATGACGGCTATGTCTTAACGCAAGGAATTGTCAAATCTCCTTTAGGTAATTTATACATGCAATTTTTTAGATAGTACTCTATAGAGGTTTGTTAGGAGGGGATTTCCTAACAATGCAGTGTAAAGCCTTTTTGGACGAGAGAGGCATTGAAATCATTCCTCCTTACATGGTTGGGGGAAAGGAAGTTGTGAAAGACGAGGAAAAGGCCAGGTGGACGCGGAAACCCAATATTCCTGAGGTCACTAAAAGTTGGCATTCGTACATGGTAAAAGAGGTGGTGCGAGACTTTCAAGCAACCTGCTTACAAGTTTCGGATGCGCCATATGACGAAGAATCCATTAGCAGTATGCCTATGGCTCATTACGAGCTCCCGAACGGTTATCATCAAGTATGAGCCTTTTATTGTTAACATTTCTTGATTGTAAGATTTGATCCACGTTAACAGGATTTTGCCGCCGAGCGATTCAAGATACCCGAAGCACTGTTTGATCCCTCAGGCATACGTGGCGTAGGGAATACCATGCTCGGTGTGGGCCACGTAGTCACCACTTCAGTTGGCATGTGCGATATGGACTTGCGACCTGGTTTATATGGAAATGTGGTGGTTACCGGGGGGAACTCGCTACTGCAAGGTTTCACCGATCGGTTGAATCGCGATTTGTCGGCAAAAACCCCACAAAGTATGAGACTGAAGGTTATTGGCGCTACGGGTAGCGGCGAACGCAAGTTTGGTGCGTGGATTGGGGGTTCTATTTTAGCATCCCTCGGATCTTTCCAGCAAATGTGGATATCCAAACAGGAGTATGAAGAGGGTGGCAAGAATCAAGTCGAACGGAAGTGTCCCTAATTGTAACTGCGCTGAAAGAGACAGACAAAAAACTGTCTTCACACGCCATCTGACAACACGTGTTTTCGTATTCATGTATTTTTTTTAACTCATTATAGACGTTGCGGAGATGTGCCGTTGTACTTGCATAAAGTTCAAGGTTTTTGGCCACATTTGGGCACGTCCCTTGAGTACAAAGACTACCTTTCCCTAAAAGAAAATCTAGAATGTTTATTGAAATTTTAGCGTAAAGGGTGTGTAAGAAGGGCATATCAATTTAAGGGAAGATTAAAACAGAGTTTCCGAGCAGTCGAGCAAGGAGTTTTTGTCCCGAGCTCTAGCGGGGCCGGAGCAACTAAAATTTCCCTGGCTCCGGCCTTTATTTAATATTTATAGTTAATTCAGTCTTTGATGAATTTGAAAAGTACGAAGTAGCACCGTACAAAGGATTTTGGTTCGGAAGGTTTTACTGCTTTCGAATGAAAGAAGACTTACTCTTTACAGCCCTGCTTTATATAGTAAACAGCGACTGAAACTTTTTTCTCTAGAAAGTTCGTGGAAAAGATAGACCTTTGTATTTCAGTTCACTAATATGTTATAGGATTTGCCGGAGTATCTGGACAGAGCTAGAGAGGAGCAACCAAAAAATCGAGGTGCTCCAAATCTCTGGATTAACATCGATAGAAAGGTATTACTGTGAGGGCACTATCATGAAAAGAAAAGGAAAGTACCAAACCATAAAGCTCTATAATGTCTCATGAGCCTAAGTTGCGTTTATCAAAAGTGACTTTGGGACAATTATTTATTTTTATTATTTCGTTTTACAAAATAGCAAGATGTGACATTCTAAATTTTACTTCCTTGAACTAATACATTGTTAACGTAGTCAAAACGTTCAAATTCGGGAGTTTGAGTTCTTGCACTGTTAACAAGGTAAGCCAAAGTATAATTATTCGTCAGACTTTTTATTATTTGGCAAGGACGTTTATGCTCATGTACAGAAGAAGACAAGTAAGATTCGAAGACTAATCCTTCCCTAAACGTTATACCTAATTTCTTCCGAGTTTGAAGAGCCTCTGGGTAAATTGATTTGGTTCTTGTATGGAACTATAATGCCTTCTCAGGGCCGTAGTAAGATTTATACGAAAAAATAAATATATTTGTATACATTTATGTGTATAAATTTTCTTTACGGTAAGCTTCAAGTTTGGCGCCCATGCCAGTCTCTAGTAGTCATCAGTGACGTCACTGCTGGCATCCGAGTGCGCCGCTTAGCCGACTAGGCTGGCAACATGGCGTCTGTCAATGAACACAACGGACCTTTGAAAACAGCCAACGTGGCCATGTTTGCAGGCCTAGAACATTGTTTATCGGAGTTGTGTCAGGTAAACGGTTTCATAGCTTCATTAGTAATTAAGCCAACACAGTGAAAGAAGTGCGGGTTATGTGAAACGAAAGTAAAAGTGGGCGTGCCTATACCGTACCGTTTGACAGCTCAGCTCACATCATCATTCCAAAACCAAGCCCGGAATAACATACACAAAAATAAAAAAAGAGAGAACATACAATTGGAATATCAGAGAAGTGGAAAACTGTACAACTCTTCGAACAGAATACTGTGCTGTTTAATACCGTTGTTAGGGAAAATTAAAACTATGAATTCCTATGTGCTAATTTAGTTTATTGTTGTGGTCATCCGGGTCTGCCATTTTTGACGAGCGTGGATTGGGAGTTGTGCTTTGTTGCTTTTATCTGTTTTTGCGCTATCTTCGCTCACCTTGCGTTATCGAGAGAACCTGGGATAAAATACGAATGTGAACTCGGAGCAGCGCGGAGAATTTTAAGCGTACTTGGACAATGATTGCAAGAGACAAAGGATGATCTTAAAAAGAATGGTTTGTTATAGCTCCAGAAACGTTTTCATAAATGTTTTCAGTTGAATGAGTTATCCCTCAGTTTAAGCATTCCTTATGCAACTAAATTCTCCTGGAAAGTCTAATGCTTCCCGTTTCTTTTATACATACGTAGGGTCTGGACACTTGTCTGAAAGATCCTGACAAGAAATATGCAGACAAGGTTTACGCTGTAGTTGGAGCTTGGACACGATTGGCCTCATTTAGCGATACACAGGGTGGACCCGGCCAGACGTTTGATTTGGACAAAGCTATCCAGACCTTGTACAGGTGAGAGATTCAAAGCTGCGTGCTGGGGTTGCTTGTTTACGAATCTCGCACCTAAAAGAGTAAACGAAATATTTTTTCTTTTTTAAAAATCTGTTTTCTTCGTTCCTTACAGTTACACAGTACGCCTGGTTTTACTTGGGGAATGGTCTAAGCTGGCTCCAGCTCTTAAAACTCACTTAAGCGTTACTCTTAAAAAAGCTGCGTCAGTTCTGAATACTCGAGGAAACGCGGCGAGTGCCGAGCTCTGCACACGGCTAATTACTCTTGTCGAAGATCCTTGGGGTAATGACATTCTATCCAGGGTATTTAGTGGCCAGGAATCCATTTCTCCTCAAGAAGGTGTGTACTTCTCAAATTAGATAAATAAGCTTATATGGAAAGTTTGCTTATTTTTTTCCCCAAAAAAAGGATCAAAACTTTGCCGGAGCGAGACACCAACTTTGCTAACGTTACGCTTAGAGTTGTTATGCGAGTCCAAGTGCGAAGTCTTGGCGCTAAGACTGATCTCCGTAGTTCGATCACACCTAGCGAGCGACCCAGCATGGTTGGAAGGCTGCTCATCCACACTAAAGCAAGATTGGACTGACCTTCATCTAGCCTTGCTGTTTCATTTTAAGAAACGGCGCGAAGTGATCGTCGAGGTAGAAACAAAAGCTTGAACGAATTTAATTTGGATTCTTATATGAATATTCTTTGCATTTTAGTTGCAAAGTTTGAGTTTAGAAGCGTGTCACGCCCTGGTGGAACGGTTATGGCGACGGCGGCAGGCAGCGGATCACGGTCGTAGCAATGCTGGCATTCGCGTATGGCGTCCTTGCTACCAGTTAGCGGATTTCTGTTCACAGTACACCCTTGCCACAGCTCTGGTTCGGCTACCTCCGCCGCCGTGTTTAGCAGCTTTAGTCAGACAATGGCTGGTAATACAGAAATCGGGCTTGGCAGGTGGAAACAGTTCACCCAAAGCAGCGGACGAGCAAAGGAATCTAACCGTAGCCAACATAAAGATGTTGGTGCAACACGCAGAGACTTCTTCTCATATGTACACAGTAGCTAACGTTATTCAAGAAGAGGTAAGTGCTTAAAAATTGTTTTAAGACGTTACTTAATATGAATGGCTTTTCTTTGCACAGTACGGTGCGAGTATGACTGCGTTATGTATTGAACTGTACGTGAGAGCTATGGCATTGGACATGAACGAGTTGGAACAGCGGAAGTTACGCCAACAGACTGCCTGCCAAACTACCACTGCTTGCCAAAGTCATTCGAATAGCTTAACTTCAGATCGCACTCAGGACGGTGCCAACGTGCTTCCTTGTCCTGTCGGAGATATGGAAGCTTTGCTATCAGATCGTTTTATGGTATTATCACGGCTGGTAGCTAGTCAAACTAGCGTGTGTCGGGAATGTGTCTTAACTGCGTTCTCGCTCAAGCCCACTCATGAAAGGTAGGCAGTCGTTTCATATGCAGTGTTTTCTTCTCAGGTCATGCCTTGGGAGCTCACAGACGAAAAAAATAGGATTAAACTAGGAAAAAACTGGCATTGTGAATGTGATAGTTGCTATAAGTAGTACGTGATAATAATCATAAGTATGTTTAATGTGCCTAACAATTTAATACTAAGCTGTAAAAAATAATAATAAGAGTTGGCACAAGTTCTTACTATTAGATGTAGTCAGGATTTGTAATTAGCTTAAGCAGCGACTTCGCCGTCGAATTCAAGCTCCTGTGTGTGCATTACATTAGCTTCAAATTGATTTACATCCTAGCGTTTTGGAAATATTTTTTGTCTTGTAATATGGACGCATAATGAAACAACGCTTCTCTTGCAGGTTCCTACGGTTAGTTGAGCTGAGTCCTAAGAAGCCCCGTACCAGTCAGTCCGCTGAGCGAGACAAACAGGGACCACGTCTAGAACATTGTCCTAGTACTGAAAGCGAGCCAGGTGACACTCCGGTTAGACGGGACGAAAAAGTCAGTGGAATGGCGTTAACACCTCCCGGTAGCGGCGGAGGTCCAGGTGTGGACATTGAATTTCACGTCGATGAACCCCACAAGGACGGGGAAAAAGATTTAGTTTCCAGTAATTTACTCCCCCCGCCCCCTCTCACGTGTCTGGAATTGGATCACACCGACGTAGACAGTGGTGTCGACATGAGTGATGGTGGGGGAGCTAACGAGAGCACCAGCGACATTATCTCGAGCAATAACGAAGTGGCGTCAGCATTTAGTCAAGAGACGGCGGATGCGCTGGGCGTGAGCAAACCCGTCATGGACGACTTGGCTGTTGTATTACATAGCCCCCGTTGGGAACTCCTTTCGTGGTCTGTCCCTTGGCCCGAATTACACGCCATGTGTGAGCGCTACCTCTCTGACCCGAAAAGCATGAAGCGCGTCACAACTGAGCTGAAGTATCTAAATATCGACTATAGCCAATTCAAAGACTGGCCTAAAGCTGTCAATCGGTATGGAGGCATTGAAAAGGGATACGAACGGTGGGCAGATGAGGATGTGCCTGAGGACGACGATCTGCACCAAAATGGACAGGTAGCAGAACCCGTTGCTGACTCGACGAGGATCCCGACTCAAGGAGATCTTCCTGCCAAGCTCAGTGCCGTAGTGGGTGGCGACGAAGACGAGTTGGTTGTGTCGTCCTCGAGCAAAATAAGGAGACGTAAGAAAAAGGTTATCGTGACCGATAGCTCGGAATCGGAGGACGAGGTCATCCGACCACGATCTAGGGAGTTCGTGGTTACTAAACGCCGCTGGAGTACGGCGCATTCCTCCAGGAAACCGAAGAATCCTGACGGATCCGTTTCCGATTCTAAAAGCTCCACTCTGAAAAAAGTGGGTGTCGTTCGAACGTTGCCGCGGAAGGAAACTCTGTCGGAAGACGGCACGCACGAATCCTCGCCCTCGAGAAGCTCGCCGGAGCCGATGTCCGATGCTCGTTTTGCACCTGAAGCCAGTACGAATTTACTCCCCAATCCTATGCACAAAGCGGTGCTCTACCCACACTCGAGCCTCGACAAAGTACCGCGTGACCGATCCCCGCCAACAAGCAGCGCACAGAAAAGTCGCCCTTTCGGTAAATCCTCCCTCTCGAACCAGGTGGCTTCACGCTTGAATCCCATGCTCTGTGGCCTTCTTACTCGTCCTCCTCGTCCTGCAATGCTTTACAACACACCGTTGAAACCCAACGCTTTGGTCGCGCGGCATTCCGCGTTGAACGACAAAGAGCTAGACCTGTATCGTGTTCCCGTTTTGTCCCGCTCCATAGCCAACCTGAAAGGACTCGATATGTTCCCAGTCCGACAAAGCACAACGGCGGTTCACATGGTCCAAATTCCCGTAAGCAATAATATTACTAATCCTCCTACGACGAACAGTTCAGCCGTGGCCAACCGGACTACTTTGGTGACTGAAAACAGAGAAAGCCCGCTTCCCGCCCAGTCCGACCAAGAACGGCCGGGATCGGAGAGTGCTAACCCCCCTTTGAATGACAATAACAGTAATGACAGCAATACTGGGGCTGTCGTTATTAATTGCAACAGACTAGCCGAAAGCCAGAACGTCCCGGCCACCAGTACGACGTTTGCCTCCACCCCAGCAGTGAGCATATTCCAAGTGGCGCACCGGCCTCTGCACAGTTTGGGGGTGGGCGAGGGCGGGCTTCAAGCTAATGTGGGCGTTGTGGGCGTTCCGACCAGCACAGTGCCGAACACGAGGACGAAAGCTGGTCGGGGAAGAGGGCAGCACCCTCAACCGACGCACCGAGTTCCCGCCAATGCCAGCGTGACCGAATGGCCGAGTCGGTTACCCGTTCCAGCCGAGTGTTACGCGGATTCGTCCAACGACGAAAGCTTAGCGAGCTTGCTGAGTCGGACTCCGCCCTTAGTACATAACGACCTCCAGCTGAACGGCCCGAGTAACCGACTGGCGCGGCCCGCCAGTCGCTCGTCGCGCAGCAGCAATACCGTGGAAGGCTCGGGAAGCACGCGCTCGATGGCGCACCGCGTCAGCTCCACGACGGGTAACCTCGCACGGCCAGAAGAGGTCAATGGTATCGCGAGTTGTAGTAACAGTAACAGCACGGACGCGGAGTCTGTCCCTTCGAGGGTTCCCTTAGTCAAATACGTGGATCTGGATATGGTCAGCTCACCGTCACGCCAACGAGCCATGGCAGCAGTAGCTCATAGAAGGCCCTCGCAGGGCTCCAGTTCAGGATCGCCCGACCCACAGAGGGGCGGGGTAGGCAAACGGCCATCTTCCTCCAGTGGCGGAGCCAATCCACGGAGTCCTGCTCTGCAACCTCCCCTGAGTCCAGCGATACCCAGTCCCCAAAGTCCTGCTTTGTCCAACCCCCAGAGCCCGAGTCACGGCCCACGCAAACCGCTCTCGTTTCGCGCCAACACCCTGGACCGGCAGTCACCGCAGTCGTCGCCGTACTCACGACCCGCTAGCCGATCGCAAGAAGCCCCGAGCCCGAACGACGCTTTTGCGTTTTATGGCTCCCGAGCCTTCGGCGATTCTTTCGGAGCCGCCTTGAACGCAGATAGCTCGACCAATCGATCGTGTTACACCGATTCGGTTATAGTCACGCCTCCGCCGGCCCTGCCCAAGTTCCAGCAAGCTTTCGGCCGAAAAACGCACTACGACGCTATGGCATCGAGTAGCAGTGCCGCTGAGATGAACGCTGGCAGTCGGGATGCGCAGGCCTTACCCTCGGTCGGGTGTATTCTGCCCAACAGAACTGTATTTACCGTGGCGAACCGTAATGCTGTCAACGTAGAACTGCCAGCGGCGGGCGCGCTGATGAACTCTGCGTCGGAAAACGAGACCGGTGTCGAAGAAGAGGGTTTGGGTTCCAAATTACAGTCGCTGCTCGAATCTGCCCTCAACGGGCAAATCTCCAGGTCTCCTACCCGGCTGCCTTTACCGCTGGTGCAAAACGTCGTTCGGACAGTGCCGCCCCCCTCTACGCCACTGAGTGGCTCGGACAGCCAGGCGCGTCCCGTTGGGCCGGCAACCGTCACCAAACCGCCGCTTCCCAGCCCGTTGTTCAGCGCGTTGAGCAGTGATTCCGCGCATGGCCTACATTCGGATGCCTCTTTAAGTCAAGATAGTATGGACAGTCAAAGCAGTTCCAATCCCTTGTCAATGTTGCTGTCCGGCCCTTTGGATCCACTGGTGAGCTCCTCGACCTTGGAACAGCTACGGGAATTCGAGTCGATTTTTGAGCGAGTGGCTACCACGTCTCAGCTGAAAGAGCAAGGCCAGTGGAACGAGGCCGACGTGGAATCGCAGATCTACATGCCGCCAGTTTCGATGGATTATTTGGCGCCCGTCAGCGACTTTAACGCGTCCTCACGACCCCCAAGTATGGCCGACCCCCCTTTGGAGGAAACACCCCTAGGGGTAGCTAAAACCGAGACCAATATGTCGGAAGCTGGCACGGGAGACGTGACTGGGACAACCACAACGGAATCGGAACCGCCCATTATGCAACTCTTGAACGTTGCCTGTGCAGCGCGTCAAGCTCTCAAGGAAGAGCATCAGACCGATTCTATAGAAATGAGCTCGGACACGGTGACGGAAGACGTTCACAAAGACCAAGACGAAGCGGAATCGCCTTCTCTGTCGGCCGGCCCGCCTCCGCCCACCCCGGCGCGAGTGGTAGTGCTGCCAGCCGTTTTAACGACAGCGACTGCCCCCAGTGTGTTGGTCAAATCAGAACCTGTCATGGTAGCGAGTTCCGAATCGCTTCCCCGTACCCCAACGACGGAAGCGCACTCAGCGGCGTCGAAATCTCGACCGAAACTCTCGGGCAAAAATAGCAGCACTTCAAGCACCGGATCGAATTCTTCGAACGTGCCCACGCCAGTCCCGGGTACGAGCGTAAGCGGAGGGGGATCAGGACCGGGCGGCAAGTGCTCCGGTGGATCGTCACCGACAAAGGTAGTGGTGGCTCCTCCCAAATCAACCCAGAAACCACAGGATGACGAATCCACGGTCCTCCGAGTCCAAGCCATCCTGGAAGAATACAAAGAACAGTTACGAAACTCGCCGGATTTACAGAACAAACCGGCCCCCCGACGTCGGTCCAACCCGTTGCCGAGCCCGACCCAAACGCCTAAACGCCGAAAACCTTCTCAGTCCAAAGTCAAGCTACTTTCACAGCACGCGAGAGCCAGTGGAAATAGTGACGACTCCGCTGGTACCGCCGAAGCTTTGACACCAGAAACGCTGACGAATGCAGGGGCAGCGCAGCCCAACGAAAAGGTCCCCGCTGATTCCAAGGCTTCAACGAGTCCTACGGTGGAGACCCCCGTGGTCACCAAGCAAGAAGCCGTAACGGCGTTGTCGACGCTCGTGAACCAATCCGCGCCGGTGTCCTTACCCTTCACCACAGTTCAGCCGGTATTGGTGACGTCGCAATCTGGCGTCCGACAGGTGCTCTTACCAGTGAGTTTGACCGCCCCTGGCTTTCGCCAAGCTCTGGCTGCTGGGAAAACTTCCCGAATATTTTCCGTTCGGCAAGTGACCGTGGGAGGCACCCAAGGCTACATTAGTTTGCCAGCCCGGTTTTCCACCCCGATTACCGTCAAAACGGTGGCCACTTCTGCGCAACCTCCGGTTTCTAGTGTTGCTATCATAACGAACCAATCCATACCTAAAACCGTCATCGCTTCGATGATGTCACCGGAGGAGAAAACCATGGCTTCCAGTAGTCCTAGCGCAGGAACCGGTACGACTGACAGTCGGATGACGCTACAAGCTTTGTTGGGGACGCAGGTGGCTGATTTACTCCAAGTTACTCCTCGCAGTACCACCACTACCACCGTCCATTGGACCAATTCATCGGGTGTCCCCTCTATAGGAGGCGTCCCGATCCAGCCTGCGTCGCAGCAACAGCAAGCTTGCCCATCTACGTCAATGGCCTTGTCGTTTGGCGTCAAAACGGAAAAGGAAGGGGAGCGCAAAGAATCTCAGAGTAACCCAAATCTACGTTACGTCCCCACCGTCAATCGAGTTAGCTTGCCGGTACCGACTGAAACCGTCGGTGATGCTGGTGCATTGCGATCGAATACTCATCAATTTCAAGAATTGGAGCCAAACAAGCCGCCAGTAGGAGCTTCCCATGTAGGCCTTGTCTTATCCACGGGCATAACCGTGAATTCGGTGGAAGCTAGTTCCGATTGGACCCGTGGTGAGCCGGAGAAACCTAGCGACGAAGATACTATGAGACTGGTGGAACCGGGTACCAGCGAGCTGTTGCCCTGCGCTGATCTGCTGTCTCCCGGTATGTCCCCTCAAACGTGCTTCGTGCTCTCTGACTCGCCCTTACCTTCTCCGACGCCGTCCCCGGCGGCCTCTTTGGACGACGACATGAGCGGTAGCACCGAAAAGTCCAAGAGCAAGCTGAGTGAGAAGAACCGATGGATCATGGGACGCAATGAGCATGGAGTGATGGAGCAAGTCAGCCGGCCGAGTAGCGCTAAGCGACCGACGAGTCAGTTAGCGCTTTCCCCTGCCATTTCCAACGACCCGCGGGAGCCGTTTTCCGTCACTTGCTCGCCGATCCACAGTTTTTCTTCGGCATCCCAAGCCATGTCGCAATTAGCAGAGTACGTCACCTCGTCCTCCTCCAACCCGAATGAAATAGCCACGAACGGTGCCAACTCAGAACTGCATGATGTCGATGCTTTTGTTGGACAGCAGGCCGAGGCAGTCCACATGTGCTCTGAGGAATCCCAGACTGCCCAGGAATTCAAGTTTCATGAAAAATTCACGGAAGAAAGCCACACGCATGCGCAGTACTCCCAAGCGAGCACCAGCAACGAAATGGGGCATTTTCGTTTCGCGAGTGGAGCCGAGGACATGCTCATGTCCCCGAAACGAAGAAGAACCAGTACGTTGGAGCCACCGCCGCACGATGCTGTTGAAGAGCGAATAACCCGGGCTCGTGCAGCTCGTCTGTCCACCGCGAGCAGGGAGTCCCCTGTCATGGAAAAGCGAATGTCTTGCTCGGATTCTGATCTTGACTCACTTAAACAGGAGTCGGACGAAGATTTTGATGATGCCGATTCAACCGATTCGGAGCATGCTCTTTCACACCATTGTGAGCGGCTACGGGAAGAGGAGTCGACAGACCGAGGGTCGAGGTCTGACAGTTCCGAAAATGGCCAGTGCTCTTTGAAGGACGGAAGAGAGCGAACGGACCTGAGTTCTGCCGCCGTCCGTTCACGACGCTCGTCCAAACGTGATCACGTGCGAAGAAACTGTCCATGCTGTACTTCAGCAGCGGGTACCGGTATTACCGGCCACCATTCACCCGAGCGCAAGCGATCGCGGTCGGAGACACTGGTCCCGTCCCCAGGCCCTGTCCTTCCCGTTCCTAAACGAGCGCCTGATACACCCAAGTCTAAAACGCCCAAGAAGAATGGACGCAAGAAATGACTGCCAGTGAAGAGTGGGAGTGGCTGAGACTGTGGTTCTGGTCTAGTCTTACAAAAGTATCACGCGTCCCGCCTGTTGGCTTTTCTGAGAAAAAGCTGGGCATCCTCAGCGAGGACAACAGAACACTTGCGAACCCTCTGCATACGAGTTGTAGTATTTCGCGATATAACTAATTGTTAGCGATCTCATTTTTCTGAACAAAGATGGAACGTGGAGACGGGGACGAAGAATCAGGTGCTTTGCTCGATAAATCGTGTTGGGGAAAATAGTATCCTTGGCGACGTACAGAACGGCAACAGGTTACCGTTTGTCAACGAGTGAATTGTACTCTTTAAAGTAATCGGTTTTGGGCAGGTTTTTTGGCTTCGTATAAAAGTTAACGTTACAGTACGTGGTAGGTGTTTTTTCCTCTGCCTGTGATGACCTGCGTGCTCAAAATTCACTCGGCTGTTTTTTTATTTATCCTGTGTTGTTGTTATTA
>JAHZNP010000305.1:0-49315 GCA_020615345.1 Triops cancriformis
CCCCCCCCCCCCCCCGAACCAAAATCCTGGATACGGGCCTGATACAAAGTTTCGCGTGCGTCCGTCGTTTAATCACTAAATTAAAAAATAGTACTATTTTCGTATCTCGCGGTCTTGAGCCGCTAGTTCTCAACGTATAGTTCCTGTCCAAGACTCCAGGGTAAAACCCCGGAGGTCCCTACCGCCACCTATAGATTTTCCTTATTCTTACATTGTAATGGGAAACATATTTACGTGTGTTGCAAACTGCGTGTTGTTTCCAGGGACGTGATGGCTTCGTGGAAGATAGTACGCGCTTTGGAAGGTTCTTGGAGGAAGAAAATGGTACACGCGGTACGCTTTGGTTTGACTATGCCGCGGTTGAACAGCGAACGTTCGAACCTTTCGAATTCCCGCAGCGCACTCAACCCTTCTTGTGTAGCGTGCTCGATAGCTTTCATAGATACATGTAGATCTTCACTGAAGATAACCCGCGACAAATGTGGTAAAACTAACAATGATATTCTCATATATTTTATCAGTTCGGTTTCCCAAAATTTACTGCCAGGTTTGTCGTTTGTCGCGCAGTTGTAAGAGCCTGGGGGATCCTGTGACGTCACGTGGCAACCATCTAAAGACCCAAACTCGGTTTTCTCCTGGAATGCTTAATTTAATCAAATGTCTACCTGACGCGTCTGCAGAGCCGTGTTTTCCGTGACGTTTTGTTCCAACGTTGGCTCCCAAAACGATTACAATGAACCCAAAACCGACAATTAACCTCATTGCGCACTCTCTTCCTAGTTGGATGACAGAATTGGGTGAACTGGCCACAGAATGTTGGTGACTCAGACAACCAAGATACACTGCCACTTGCAACTATGTCCAAAACAGACCAAGTTGTCAAAACCCGCTCGTTTTTGTTTTCGGAAGTCGCAAGAAAGAAATGCAGTTTGAACCGATTCCAGTTATATTTTCGTACGAGCAGAAAAGAACCCAAAAAAAGGACAGTGAAGGTGGCTGGGGGGGGGGGGGGGGGAGTTGGGGCTAGAGAAATGTTTTTTTGAAAGAGAGAACGACAGAAAGTACGAGAAAATTGTGTTTTTCAAGGGGGAGAAACGAATTTTTATTATTGTTTACAATTGAGGCCGTAATCTTTGACACAGTAAATTTTAAGCATCCCAACTCCAGACAAAAAAAATGAAAGGTGTTTCTTAATTCTTTTGGCATGAATTCTGACTTAAACACATCCTCTTCCGTGTATTTCCATCATTTCCTCCTTAAGAAGAAATTTCGCCAGGGAAAGGTCCAGCCAACAGCCGCTTCACAAATGCTGTAAATTAAAAGGAATGAATTAATTAATGAGTTTAGGATCATATGTGGAACATTTAGTCCACTGTACACAGAAAAGCAATAAAGCTATTGCTAAGCGTACGTTGAATGTCACAACAATGACTTAAGTCAGGGTTAGTGAACATTGGGAACGCACAAGGTTACACAGAAGCTGTTAGGCAGAAATTTTTGCGCAGACAAACTATTTTTAGTTCGAAGCGCGTATGTCCCAGCGTGACATACTTTCAAGAAAACGACAACTCAAAATCTATTTTAAATAGCTCAAAAAAGTTGAAATAGCGTAAAAGGCGAGTGTAACGCATTGAAGCGGTAAGAGATGGCGTTAGTTTAGCTTGGCGGTGACAGAAATTGCGCAAGACGCAATCACTTGAGGAATTACTGAATTCCTTGCCTTGTCGAAATCTGGGATGACGGAATTTCCAAAAAATTATCTTTAATTGCCTTCAGGATAAGGTCCGGCCAACAGTCGCTTGAGGAAAGCTGATAAATTTAATTTTTAACAATGAAAAGTAATTCTTGCGTCGATTGGGAAATGCGTAACTAAAATGACACCAACTTACCCTCATAGGGGATGAAACCGTCCTCATCTTCGGGATCGGCGCAGACCTTCATGATGGCCTCAACTTCTTTTTCTTCCATACGCTCACCTAACAATGAAATTAAAACTTATAATAATGCTGAAACCGAAAGGAATACGCAGAACTTCAAAAGCCGGCAAGTAAATCCGGAACTAGTCGCCTATTAAGTTTATAAAGAATTATCCTGGAACCTTTCTAACTACTGTAAAAGTAACGGGATTCCTAGTACTAGTAGTAATAGTAGTTGTATGATGAAGATGATGATGATGGCGATTACTATTTATTGCATCAAAAAAGGCACATGGCTTTTACTATGACTTACTTTAATTCCGTAGTCTAAGTAAGTAATATTAAGTGAGTAATATTTAATACAAAAGTTCTAGAAAAGCGAATATAATATGCTGAAAACGAAAAGAAAACGCAGAACTTCTAACGTGGCTAATAAATTCTGGGACTGGAACGTTTTTGTGTGTATGGAGAACAGTACCGGAACTTATTAAGCAACTGTAATATCTGCCAATCTATTGCTAAAAATAACAGTTAATTGTGTGGAAAATAATTGCAAACATGAATAAATACGCAGATTGAAGCGGAGAAAATGGACGTACCCAAGGCCATGAGGATGTGGTTAAGTTCAGCGCCCAACATGGTGCCGTTTTCTTCTTTGTCGTAGAGTCGCAAGCACTCCATAAAGTCCTCCATGGTGCCGACGTCCTTTTCCTTCTTGATTTGGCTGAAGATAGGCAAGAATTCTTCAACTTTGAGTTTCTTTTCGTCTAAAAGAAAGCAGGAAGAATTCATCATATGAAGGCGGTGTTCCCCACTTTCACACAATCCCAAGTAAATTTTATCAAAGAAATGATTTACTCTTCTTCTTGGTGCCGCCCATTTTCTCGATTTGAGCCAAAGTCGGCATCAAGTTCAAGGCACGCAAGCAATCGCCCAAGTAGAACGCGTCCATGGTCTCATTGCCTTCAAAGTCGTAGATGGAAAAAGCGAATTTGCCTCCTAAGAAAAAAAATTAACCCAAAATTTATTCCCATATACAAATAATTAAATATCTCTTCTCTTCTAATAGGAATGGTGAAGAAGAGGGGGAGAAAGTTTAGAAAAACAGCGATAAAGTTCTTTTTGAGGAATGGAGTTTCGCTTTGGCTTCTTCAAGGACCACAAAATCGGTTCGCTTTTCTCCCATAACTTGCACAGGTCCCAATATCCAAAACGGGGACAGCGCTAATTATAGACGAGGCTCCGGAGCATACGCCTGTCCATATAAAGCGAAGCGTTCCAAACTTAGCTCTCGATCCTCCTTCGCACCGCACAATCGCGCTTTGAGATTGTTTTCGTCGCTCTTCCGTAGATTTCCCTTTTTTAAAGTCTAAAATAGGAAATATTCCAATTTCCACGGGGAAGGCACTTTTTGGCACAATTGAGGGGATTTGGAGGGTTTGAGGGAATCTTGTACGCTAAAGAAGTTTAAGACAAAAGGTTAACTCACTTTCAACGTCGCGGGCGCTCAAGTCAGCCTGTAAGAAAAGGTAGAAATAGCATTATAAGATAATGGAATTGCGCTTGAGCTTGCGAAGCGTCTTGGAAGAATTCGAAAGAAATTTCGAATTGCGCTTTGGATATGGAAGATGGAGTGGAATTGATAATCCAGGGAACGAATGGCTTACCATGGTAATTTGGAGGGTTGGAAATGAATGTAACTCACGGAAGAACACAAGACACGCGCACCGAAGTACTCGACGATGTGGGCAGCCTCCGGCGAGACGCTGCGCCTCTTAAGTACTCGGGGCCAGGGGGCGACACTGTGGGGAGCGACCCTGTGGCAAGGAAACTTGAAGGGGGTTATACGGAGGTGTTATTTACGTCGGCCGATCCAGAAAATGTAACTTCGCTGGCCGGTCTTTTCAGACCTAACCTCGTTCAACAATGCAAGGACGCAAAGAATTTCTTTCTCAACGCTGCGTCACATGGGTTGAGGCTTTTCTGACGCTAACGTCTGCAGAAAGCCATTTAAGGTGATCGCCTCGAGTTAACCTGCTGTTTCGTCATATTATTCCGTATTTCTTCCCTAGCTCTATGCTAATCCACATTTAGCCTTCGGGTTGGAACAAAGTTTGTTCGACTTGCACTTTCACTGTTGAGTAACTTCACAATAAGGGAAAATTCGTTGTTGTTGAGGTCGTACTACGGTTTCGTGAGTAGTTTCATTATTGCTTTTGGGGGGTTCTGTTTGGAAGTTTCATTGTTAAGAAGTACTTAAGTCCAGGAGTAAAGCGTTTGGAAGGGAATGGAAAGGTGGAGAAGAACTATTTAAGTACATGAGAAGAAGCGTTTTAACGATGTCAAGAGACTAAAAGGTGGAAAGGCAAAAAGAAGTGTTTGGAAAAGGAAGTACGAAGAGAGAAATCAGGGGAATTTGAGGCGAGTGGGATGTCAGCCAAGACAAGTCAAATACACACATTTCGGGTTCGGGGCCGGTGTTCTTAACAAGCTGGGTAGCCCTGTAAAAGTGTAGACTATGTTGCCTCGCTTTGCGATACTCGTTTACGTTAGTTTAGCGCATTTTAGGCTGCAAACCAAGGCTCAACGCAGATCGAGTAGAATCTTAATGATTTAGTAACTGCGTCGAACGGAAAATGAATTGAATTATCTCGGAAATCGAAATCTTTAAATTTAGATCTTAAAAGATACTTAACGTCGTGAAGACAAGTGGTAATTTTCGCATACAATTGAAGGTGACATTGACGTCAGTGGAGCTGCGAACGTATATGTAACGTAGTAATATTGAGTATTGATTTACTATGTGTTATTTTCCTATTTTTATATTGATTAGCAATATGTTATATTAAGTACTAATTCATAGTAGTTATATTGATTGAATACTGATTCGTATTAGTTATATGGAAAAAATGACTACTTAGTTACGCAACCATATTTATTTAGGATGGAAAAAATAGGCGAGGTATCGGGGAAGTTGTTCAAGAAGTGTTTCACAAGCAGAATTTTACAATAATTTGTCCATTTACCCCCGTAAACTACTTTAAAACCACACGTATCCAAACTGTTCTTGCCTAATGAAATGCGGGAACTCGGGTAATCGTAATAATCAAGAAGCAACGCTGGAAATATTGTGAAATGTATTAAACCATACGAAGAAAATGAAAACACATATGTAAAGAAATCACGCAATGAATTACTTGCGAGTGTTTACCCATTGAATCCACACGGAATATTTTAGATACGAGAGTTCACAGTAGGAAAACCAAGAATGGTCAAAATTCGATTTGTTGAAAAATCGAAATTTGAGCGTTTTATTCTAATAATTTCGCAGTAAAATATTCATTAATAGGATTTTTCTATTCGGACAGAATCGTTCGATGTAGTATTGTAGAGTGATAGAGAAACGTGCTATCGCATAGGATTTTGTTAAATTCCTTATAATGAATTAACCTTCAAAGTCCTTTTTGAAGAGAAAACATCACCGAGAAAGTTCTCATATTTTGGTAAATGGGAAGCTAAGAATTAAAATAGGTGCGTAAGAAAACAGGCGTATTAAAGAGAAGAAGTCAACGAAAGCGAAAAGAGAATTACGGTGATCCATCGATTTACGGTGAACCCTTTGAACGGAACTTGATCGTAAAGCGAGGGTTCGTTGCGCAGCTAAGGCAGCGAATTGGAAGGAGAAGAAGAAGAGGCTGAGATCTTCGTTGGCCGGAGTGTAAAATTAGCGCGGAGCAAAAGCAAGCGTTTGGAAGGTTTTCGTTTTCGGTGCTGTGTGTAATGCCTCGCACCTTGTGGGTTCCGTTTTAGCAGTTTTCCCATCCAAGGGAGCCCCTGAGTCAAAGATAGTTTTTGCTTTTGCCTTCACAAGTTTGCTCGGTCCCTCCTTCCTTGTCTCCCTTTACTCTTTACAAACACACACACAACACACATACACTCACACCATAGCCCCCCCTTTCCTTTTTCATCCCTTTGGTGTTGGAGAGCAGCCAACTCAAATGACTTGCCTCTTAAGGTAACGTTGTCAGCCTAATTTGGCTCAGTATTCGGCCCCTTTTTTCTCTTTCCTGAACGGTTTTTATGGATCAATGCCTGGCGTATCATCACTTGCGATTTATTTTTAGCAGTAATTTTGCACCGATTTGTTCTCGTCACTGTGGCTGGATTACTGGGAGAATTGTTGAAAGTTTTTCCGTGTTAACAATGAAATTCTGCTCAAAACTGAAACGTACACAACAGTGAAAGTAGCGGGGAAAGCAAGGTACCATCTCTCCCAACGACGAATTATCCCCATTGAGCTTATTAAAAAAGTGTTCTACAATTTTCTTCAAAGGTTTCTCATAGACGGTGCTTAGTTAGGAATAATAAATACCTCTCTAAACCGATTCTTGATCAACCAGAAAGCTCTTGTACCCCGATATGGGCCCATTTTTTTCCGTGTAGTCTCATACGTTAAAAAATCTCGTATGGCACGAAATCTGTTTCGTTATATTATGATACATTAGAATACTAACTTCACAAGACCTATTATGGCGCCTATAGGGTAGTGGCGCATTTAGTGGCGGGATTGATTACTTCCTTGAAATTTTCCTTGTAAGGTAAATCCCGAGTACGATTGTGCTAACAACACGAAACCTGTCATGACAACCAATTCAGCGCCTTTAGTGACAAAGTTGATTACTTCCGTCGTTTCACTGCAATTTCCTTTGTATTTTTTTTATTCCCGAGGTATGCTCGCGCCTATTGTTGGATACGTTTGTCGTGTATACATTATGAGTTGTTACGTTTAAAATTTAAGTCTATAAGAACGAAGGGGGAGGGGGTTCCTTTGTATTTCTACGTACGAAAGTTTACTGAACGAGAACTATAAAACTTTGCTCTTCGCAAAGAAGGATATGAATAAAATTGGGATGCATTTCAATATTAGTTACTGTAGTCACTATTTAAATTCCGCTACTTTGTTCCGCTAATTTTAATTCCGCTATTTTGTCTCATTACAATTATCCCATGCTTCGCAATAAACATACATTTTTAGATCGTGTTACAAAACGTAAAATGGATATGTATACATTTTGGACTAATAGGTTGTTTTTCTAATTATCTTATCATATTTTCTAACTTTATATTTCTTATTTCATTACGTATTTATTATATTTACTTATATTTAGAATTATTGACAAAGAAAAAATAGGTAGATTTTTTCATTCTTTAATATCATATCCAATTTATAAATATATTTTGATTTTTAGAATTACCGATGAATACAATACTAAACGTATTTTTGACTGTTTTCCTAAGCACGGTTGGAAAGATATTGCCCGGAACGTAAAAAAATTATATCCGAGTTGTAATCAAATTCCATTTTTTTACTGTGATGAACTCCAGTTAAATATTAATACATTCCAAAAGTCAATAACTGCTTCGTAACCCAAATATATTGTATGCCCAAGTGAGACGTAACGTTTAACATTTTTCTATAGGCATGTGGGGAAACATCGTATGTCCCACTTTCGCTACCGGCCACCAGAAAATCCTGCACCTGAACATTCCCCTCTTTAAATTCGTCCGAAATCTGTGTAAGAAGACAAAAAACCAACTGATTTCGTCAACACAGTGGGTTGGTATGGGTTTTCTATAAGTTCAGCCCAAAATTACTAAGCACTTTCTGTTTATTTTCCGGTAATCCTCGCCTCGCCTGGTCGCCCTTTTGATTCAACATCCTGTACCAGATTCTAAAACCGGGCTTCTCGAATCTGGAAACCACGCCTCCCACCCGCTTCACCCCTCCCCCCCCCTCCGCCCGATACCCACCAATGTGTTGCTGTTAAACATCAACACACTCTAAAAGCCTTGCCGTCAGTTCCTCATGGAGTAAAATTTTGTCCAGGCTTAATTCCTAGGTGACGTTATCGGTTTTGAATAACTCATCGATTTTGCTCTTATAGCTCGCTCTGCTTTCCTCTCCATTTACTGGTTTGTCTTCGTAGGTTTTCCCTCCGCGCAGATCATTTCTCCCGTGCGCGCAAAATTCCGGCTTGGGAATCCCTTCAACAGTCTCATCTCGACGTTGCTCGAATTCACCAGTGAGTCTAAGCTATAAACGTTACGTAACCCCGAGAAATAAAAGTCACCAAGTCAAATTTCCCATTCTTTTGCTGTGATGTGTGTCTCCCGCCGGATTACTTCGTTGCACCCAGTGAACTAAAGCATGACCCAGGATAACACGTTTGTAACGTTGTCCGAAAAGTGATGTGAAGAAAAGTGGAATTACTTGGATGCAATTGTGAAGAAAATGAAATCCAAGTCAGATAGCAATGGAACGTCACGAAACGGGGAATATGTGGTACCTTTGCCGATACAAACCTTCTTATGGCGGCAATCCAGGTATTGTTTACATTCCTAACTCCGCCAATCACGTTGTTTTCACATTTGTTCTGTTTTAGTTCCTTTCTGCGGCCGAAATTGGGCAAGATGCACGAAGCGAGTTGCATGGTAAGTCAACTCACATTTGCCGGTTTATGGGTATTGCCTTTGGGGGGTACTGGAGCTGTGGTATTTGCCAGTACCTCTCAGGGCAGCTGCCAAACGCGAAATTCTTGGAAATAAAGAAATTAAGGGCTTGGAAACGAACAAACCCGCCCCCAGATTTATTGTGAGGATGAAAGAAGGAGGGGAGTAAGGTCAGGTCAACTTTACGTACCACCTTTTCTTTTTTCCCTCCTGCTAGCCCAAAATGTTGCTATGACAACCCAGGTTTTCTCTAAAAAGAAAAAGAAAAAAAAAGCTGGCTAGGGCCTTTTCCTTTCCATTCTTTCTGTCTCCTTCTCTCCTACCGAACGCGAGATGCTGGAAGAGACGTTCGCCTGGTTGTATACTTTCTATTGATTTTCTCCCAACCTTCCTCCTCCCGATCCGATCCGGTGTGCCGGTTCTTATCATCGACGTGGATGAAAGGGAAGAAGACAGCAAACGAGAAAACAAAACAGGGCGTGCAATTTTGTCATAAAATGGTCAGATCTTCGCTAAACAGCATTTCTTACATATTGAAGAAAGAAAACGCAAGACAATTAATTTGATTGTCCCATTAATTTTTCTTATACAGTCAATCCTTATATAGTTATTATACATTTTTTTATATAATTTAAACCAGCGTGAGCATTTGCTCTTTGCTGGTATACATTTATTATATTTTGTTAGAATACATTATATTTTGATAAAATATATTATATTTTGATAAAATATATTATATTTTGATAAAATATATTATATTTGTTAGTATATACTACATTTTGTTAATATATATTTAGTTTGTTATTAGTTTTCTTATAAGTTTTCTTTTCAGGGAGTTTATTTTCTGTTTCTGACATGTTTTCTTGTCGCCGAAGTTCCCTTGTAAACGATAATAATTTTTGTTTTAAAATTTTAGAGGAATTTTATAACGTAAGTTGTTGAAATAGGATGTGAAACTTAAAATTATAGGTTCAGGATTTTTTTGGGTAGGAAGATATTGAGAAAGTTTAGAGAATTGTATTTTTTAGCAATGTCAATAAGAATTTTCTAATAATATTGTGGCTCTTTTTGTACGGGACAGTTTTGTCAACAAGCAGCAGGCCATCACGTAAGTTTTTTTTGGAGAATTTTATTTTTTGCCGTACTTTTTTTGGAGTGAGCTAGACAAAATGAACTAGGCAAACAAGTAAAATCACATTTCCATCACACATGGTACACACAAACACACATTAGAGTTACACGTTAGTGCATGCATCCGGTGTTGTTGTTTTTTTGGGGTGAGTCTGGATAGTGCCCGGGTGGTTCTTTATCTGCCCAACCCTATTGTTGAGCTAAAAGATCCTCCAAATTACCCCTCGTTCTCCTTTCAACAGCTTTTTAACCATTTCCTATTGGTGTGGGAGCGAAATAGCGTGTTTAGAGCCTTTTTTGTGTTCTTTTTTGTGATTTGTTTACTGAGTACTGTAGTTTAGCTTACAGAGATGTAAATTTTGGGTAGTTTGTAGCGTATTAGCATTGTTATGTAGTTGTAGTGATTTTTTTCCCCTTTTTTCTCTTTGACATATCGTATTGTTCTAATTGATGCGCTATTCTCGTGTTTCACCCCGAAATGGAAATTTCGCAACAGGAAATGAAAGAAGCGTGCAAGGTAAATAGCTTTTTTTCCCCAAGGGAACGTGATTTATCGTAACATCGTATTAATGGAGTTTTTGAAACGTTGCCTAGTCCTTGGAGAAAGTTCTTGTTCAGAATATTCAATTTGGGCTGTCGCCGAGTCTATCGGAAGCGTTAAGATCGTTTCCTCGATGGAAACTGATCCAAACAGCTTTGCCACACGTGATGCTTTGCACAGCGCAGCTTCTGAATGACAAGTGAGTGCTTTATCTTGATCGTAAGCAGGAATGGAAGCAATTGGCAATACATCCATTTCGGTCACTTGTGAATTGATCGTCGTCATATTGAGTCCCGAGCATGATTCTTTTCCGCCCGTTAGAGAGGGACAGTGTCAAATAACGGGAAATAATGCCATCGTTTACAAAATGGCGGCGTTCAGCTCGCGAAGGTGGCTTTGGTGGAATATTTTTGTCTCTTACGGCAAATTGAATTGTGAACTAAATGGTAAAAAGAGGTCATATTTTTATGATAGAAACGAAGATTTAGAATGTTTTCGCTCTGTTCTAGCAATCATAAAGATTGTGGTCGATTTAAACTTGCAAGTTTACGTCTAGTAACAATGTCGTCAGTGGAAACCATTCAAGCAAACAGCCCTATGCCTAGTATGCGGCACTTGCGTGAGTGGCTTCCCACGCTATGCTTTCGCGAATATTTCGTAACTCAGAAGTAGGCTCTTCCAATGAGAACTTTTATTAATGGCAGTCCTGTGTGCTAGCTACACAGTACTTTCCACTTTCGTATATTTCGTAACCTACTGCGAGGCTCTCGCTGTGAAAACTTTCATTGTTGCTCAATGCTGTGTAGTTAGCAATAAGACCATTTGCTTCTTCGTCCTACTGAAGAAAACTGTACAACAGTACTCGTAAAAGAAACGGGCCCAACAAACCGTCGTACACTAGCGTCCCACGCTACTGGGAGGAAGCTTTGCGGGTCACAAACGTTCAAAAGACGAGAAAGTGGGACACCACTCGCGCAGTTACCGTGGCGGTAGTATAGGGCGATTTGTTAGACCCGATTTTTTTTACGAGTACTGAACGGTTATTGCGTGTTTCTATACGTAGTACCTATGTTCCTCAATTTAAATGTGTCATTTAGGAAGGAAGCTGCAAATTTACAAAACGTAGGGACAGCGGCGAGTAAATTGTTGTACACCTTGCATTGGGCGCTTTTAGATGCCGCCGAAGAATGTGCTGATGCCGACCGTGAAGCCGGTCGTGTGCAACAACCGCGTTACATATTTTCCCTAACGTCCATTCAGGTAATTTAATACTGCATCCAGCTATCGCCCTTTCCGAACTAAAACGCCCGCGGCGTAGCATTATTTTTTCCACCACGGAGACATTTTTCTTCATATTCAAGATATTATTTTTAAAAGTCAAGCCATTTTACAAGGCAAACGCATCTGCAGTTGGTAAACTATCTTAGTCTGGCGACAATGAGATCAACAGTGAATTAAACCAACATTGAAATGGATCAGTAATGAATTTCAAGAGTGGAAACAGAACCTTCGCGTTCTCAACTCACGCGAGGACAATGTTTAACAGCATCAACAAAGAATACAACAATGAAAACAACCACCAATGAATTTATTACCCATATATGACAAGTACTAGTGTCTTGCGCGGCGAATGGGTGAACATTATGCAATGGTGTCACGCCATTGCCGGCCTGAACGGCGATGTAAGGATCCAGTACTTGTGAATTAGGGTTTTTGAAGGGGAAATTCTGTAGAGAACTCGTTATAATTTCTTCTTTTCGCAGACGTTTGTGTACTTGTTCACGCCTTTGCGACACCTGTTGAAAGAAGCCGAGTTGCAAAACTTTCGTCTGGAGAACGGGCTAAAGATTTGGCCTGCTTTGTGGGATTACCGGCATCCAGATGCGGCGTGTTTTACGACTACGGTCAAGACACACTTGGCGGAAAAGAGCAACAAACCCGCACCGGTGCACGTACCGGGTGTACCAGCCGATCTAGGCCAATTTGGCGATGTTTTCATTGGTAAGTTATACAGCACCAACTTTCTTGTTAATTTCTGTAGCTATATACTAGTAAAATTACGTACGTCGAGGAAGGTTTCAGAGTTTTTACATGAAAATCGATTTTTGGTGTTTCGTTATACCTTAATTTCTGTTTTACTTTTCGTCAGGATCGGATGAACACGATTTGTCCATTGGAGCAGGCCCCTCATCCCATGACGGCGAAGTAATCTTATACTCAAATAAACTTAAATGCTTAATTTAACTTACGTTTCACCTGCTAGACGTCACATGTGGCATCACCGAAGGAAAACGACTTCCCTGAAACTATTCCTGAAGAAACGTCCAGTACCGAGGAAGAACACGTCGTCATTTTTCGTTTAACTTCACCGCCAGATCCCTACAACACTCACGAATCCGTTTACAAAGTAATAAATGTATATAAAAGTAAATGAATTAAATTATTAAAACATTACTCGTACTATAACAAATCGAATAGAATAATATTAAGAACATAGTAGTAATATTAGCAATATAATAGTAATCTTTACAGTCTTAAAATTCACCCAAACTAAAAAGTAAGAAATTAATAAGAAAGTAAATAAATAAGAAAAATAATAATACAAAAGCTAAATAGTTGTAAATCAAAACTGATTCAGCAGTATGAGAAACCATCGTCTTGTAGGCGCCTACGATGGTAACTAAAAAAAAGAGTCAATAAAATAAACAAAAAATGAAATAAATAAATAGTAAAATAAATAAATAATAAAATAAATAAACAATGAAAGAAAGAATGAAAGAAACAGTGAAAGAAATTAGAACAGAATAAACGAAAGGGCCAATAGATAGTGTAACATTTCAAAATTTTCCTTTTGGTAGGCCGAATCCAGTATTCTGCAACCAAGATGGACCGTACAAGATGTGACTCCTCTTTGCGAGCTACCGAAGACTACGGGCAGTGGCTCCTCTGGCGGAGTTCAAGCCGGTGACTATCGTCCACGGCGTTCTTCCGTGTTGCAGGACGTCATGGCCACGACTATTCTAGATATCGCGGTGCTGCGGTGTCTTTTCGCGCCGCAGTGGCAAGAAGAAGGAGTTCATTGGGCGCTCCAGTTCCTTTTCTATAGGTGAAAACTTCAAAATGAGCTAAATTTTTGAGGAGAGGGTGACGAACGGAAGTTTTCAAGTTTTGGGGTTTCAGGTTGCAAGAAATCAATGAAGAATTAAGGTGGAAGAGTCCCCAACGCCAACGCAGCAATTCTGTGCCTGTACCGAAGATTCAAGTATCGCTATGCGTAGAATCGAATCATAAGAAAGAGTTTCAAGACACTTTGACAACAACGGACGAAACAGCGAAATGTAAAGAATAGTTTGCAGTTATTTTACTTTTTCGTTTCTTTTCTGCCGTTTGAAAAGCATCAATAATCGGAATTAATAGAAAGTGACATATCTTGGCATGTTTTTGAGTCTTCCCAGCTTCTTTTCAGTTCTGTGAGAAGAGAGTGAAATGCGCGCCAAATTAAATCATTTGCTTTAAATACAGGTTCTACAACTAACATCTCGATGTCGTCAGCAAGTTCGCATTCGGATAAAGAGACGATAAAGTTGGACGAGCCGACGCTGGGAGCCAAGAAGAAGCTTCACAAAATGGCGGACTTGAAAGCTTTCGTAGAAACGAAACTTTGGTCACGTTCGGATAAAGCCATAGAAAAGATCGGTTCGGGTTCCAAACACCATGATTTTAATTCTTCATTGATGGCAGTGGTAAACGTCAGTTTTTGAATATTATTGTAACAGTTAAAAAAAGACACATAATGGCTACTACCCCAGTGGCGCAGCTAGTGATGGGATTATGAAACTTTCTTTAGTTGATTTTACCCGTTTTTGTCAAGCACTGGCATGAGTAACGTTGTTTCTGACTTCCATTAGAATAACCATGATTGTAGAACATAGTAAAAAACTGAAAGAAAATTTTTTCGGTAGGTCGAGAAAGTAATAAACCGGGAGCGTGATTTAATTCCACCGCGTCCGTTGTCTGCGTTGGCGAAGGTTTCCAGTGATGGGATCAAAGTACCAGAAGGAGTAGATCCACGAAGAGGACCATTTTTGGGTAGTGGCATGTTAGTTAAAGGCAAAAGTATGCCGAGCTTAAGGTAATTCGAATTATTTTTTTTATTGAAACAAAATCTGTCGGAATTCTTCTAGTGTTAAATCAGATAGCGTCCCTTCTGTCTGTATTGTCTGTTTTTCGATATTTCACGTCTTCTTTTCCTTCTTCTCAGCTGTCTTCTTGACGAGCTCACTGCCGGGTAAGATCTCGTCTCTGACTTTCCTTCCTTTACCAGTTTTTTCCTGTGAAATACGTATAATTTAAGGCGGAAGAGCATTACCAAGATTTTTACCATTTTTTCGCTAGGTATGTTGGATTAAACGACTCAGGAACGACCAAAAAGGCTGAACCACAAGGCACAAGAATATTAGCGAGCTCTAAAACCCATCCTCTCATCACCGTCACGGATCATACTCCAACGCTTTCACAAGAATTTCATCGTTTTCCAGTAAGTTTAAGCGACACTGCAGTTATATTCTACATGAATATCACGCCGGATTGGAGGCAGACATCGCGTCTCCTTAATCCGTGTCGCATATATGATGTACTTATATTATCTGACATTTCCAGGTGGAAAGAAATGGTATTAAAGACGCAATCAGCGGGTTAACCGCATTTTCTGTTGATACGTTTACTATGTTGTTAGTTGCATGCGCAAATAAGTCACTAAGCTTTATTTTCGGTCTAGGAGGAAGACAACGATTATTCCAAGCACTTGAAACGCTGCGTGACGGATCCCGTTTTAGCCCAGTTGCCCGAAGATATTCCTGAAGCTGCCGGTTCCGCTGCTTACGTCACCAACGAGGGCGGGTTCAATTTCTATGTAGTCCTAAAAGTAATTGACCAATTTTTTTCCTCTATTTCAACTTTTCGTTATAGAAAGCAGAAAATGTGTCTAACTTTCGTGTAAGGAGACTACATCGCAATAGAAATCGCGTCAAATATTGTTTTCAACTTATTTATGACTAATTTCTAACGTCCTTGTGTTATAAGGAAAGTATAATTTTGTAATTAATTTATTATTTATGTGGGTAATGCATTATTATGTAAGTAACTTACTATTCACGTACAGTAACTAATTTACTACTTACGTAAGTAATTGACTATATGTAAGTAATCTAGTATTTGCTTAAGTAAACTATTATTTGGTTAAATAAACTACAATTTACGCAAGTAAAGTAGTTTTTATTCATTTTGTTCATGTCTTGTTTTGTGATGCGTAAAATCAATGAATATGTACGATTTTTAAGGCCGTGCATAAAGTGTTACAGCGGGAAGAAATATGTTCGATACGAGTTTGTGAAACGGCACTCAATCTACTGGAATTGCTCATTGAACTGGGCGTTTTGGCCACCGAAGACGAATCTAAAGAAGAAAGCTCACCGGAGAAGGAGAAAGCCAAAGAAGGAGATATTGCCGATGAGGACAAAACTGAAGATCAATTGAAAATTGCTCACGCGTTATGCATGGAAAGCATTATAAGGTACAATATAATGAGTGGTAAATATATTTATTCAATTTTTTCAGGATTTTGGTCTAATTTCTGTTTTTGTTTGTCTTTCTCAACTCACAGAGTGTTTCTTTATTTGGGTTGTCCCCATGGCTGCGGAGCGGACAGTAGTCGACGAGGTCCTTCATCCGAATACATTCGCTCGCAAGGTTTTACCTTGTTGGGAAGATTACATCGATCATCTGGAGCACATTTTCAGCGATTTCTACGCACTGTCGTCGCCACACAGTTCCCCTTAACAGAAGTCGTTGATTTTCTCCATGCTTTGCTGGGCTTTTGCATGGACCCGGGCTTTACCTTATCACCTTTAAGTAAGTAAATAAATTTAAAAAAAATAACTGATGGATTTTCATGCTCTCTCTACGCTGTACAATAGGTCAGAAAAGATTTTCCCGATTTGGACTGGAGCCGTCCACGCCAGGAAGTTATACGCCGAGTTACGGTCGCAATGTTGAAAATCAGGTGATCAATAGCATGTGCAAAGCGCTTATGACGCGTTTTACGACTAACTCGAAATGGCTGAAAAACACTGAAAATTTGGTAAGAAATTTGTATCGATTTTTCACAGTGTAGTTATTATTATCGTTTCTTTACACCTTCTTTAACTTGTGGGAAATCAGCTCCAAAAGATTTTTTCTATAGATTTTATTATTTTAACCGTCTCTTTATTATTTTCTTATTTTCAACTAATTAGTTATTTGTTATTGGCGATTAACTGCATTTTGCCTTGTAGGGATTGTACTGCGATGTGAGGCAACTGTTGGCGTATATAAAAGACGTTCATAGCAGCGCGTTTCGGCGAGTAATGCTCAGTGGATTACTGGACACCGTTTCCAAGCCGGAAAGAGTTCCGGGGACGAATACTCCAGATAAAGCAGCAAAAAACAAGTACGAAATGTTGGCGTTAAGTTTGCTTGTGACGAGATTCTGTCACATGATTGGATAACAAAGAACAGATTGAGACATTTTGTTTAGGACGACAGTGGAGGAAAACGAGGATATGGGAGCGTCGTCGGCAGCGTCGTTTTTTGTCGTGGATGAAACTGTGCCGGAGAAACCGTCTACTTCTAAGAAACTAACGCGTAAAATGACGTCAACAGCATTGGTACACTATTTATTCGGTTCTCACCTTCCTTTTCAGTCAAACTTATTGGAAGTGTCTCCTTAGAAACAAACTTGTTACATGATCCAAATGAATTCTATTTTTTAAAATATATTTTAGAGCGGTGATCTCTCGGACGAAGACATGCCTCGCGAACGGCGAGGTTCGGTAGCGCAGCCGTTTGCTTTGATTTTGCAGAAAGGCCGAGACAAATCCAAAGACAAAAGCAAAATTCCTTTAGTTGCACAAAAACGGAAGAATTCCAAGTTTGCAATAGCGGTGGGTTGGATCAAGAAAGATAAGAACAGAAGTGGAGAAGATTCCACCGAGTTAGCATTAACAGCCCTGGGTCCATCGTACCATAAACTCCAGGGCAGAGGACCTCCCAAGTACGTCTTCATTTTGTGGATTTTTAATGTCCTAATTAGTTAGAGCTTGGTTATTCCTGCCGTTTCATTACTAATTGCCATATAGTCAGGTGACAACTACCCTCCAGAGAGCGAAAAGACGCATGGAGTTGCATTTGAACCGTATGGGTATCGGTCGCAATCGCAAGCCAGTTAACAGTCGTGAAGCTACTCCAGGTAACTTTCTTTCCTTTTCTTTCTTAATTTCTTTTATTTATTTCTGTTTGTTTATCATTCCTATTTATTTATTTCTTCATTTTATGTTTGAACTTAACTATAAGACAATTGTCGCTGTAAGGCATGATGAAATGTAAGCTTCAAGATAGGGTCACTAGATAGATAGCGAAAGTAGTATCCGTCATTAAATGTCTTGACTCAAACGTTTCTGTTTTGAAGTCAGTTTTTATTTTATTTTGTGCTTTACGTTGTTTATTTAACATTTACGTATTTATTAGATATTTTAATATTTATTGAATTTTATCATAAAAAATTTGTTTCTCAATGTCATTGTCAATATAAGCTTCAAAGTAGCAAACAAATTTTCAACATTATGTCATAACTCGTACATTTTTGCCCTACTCCCGTCATTCCAGATCCAAGTCGCCGGAATTCGATGGATGTAGATGGATCTTGTCACACAATGGAACCGATATGCGCTCAGGAGAAGAAACTTGTCAACTGCACGTTGTTGCACGCAGGAATGCTGCGATTCTCGTTCTTAATGGAGACTTGTCAACCCGGATGCGTTCCGGATGCTCAAGTTATGGCTGCCATTCTGGATCTAGTAATATTTGTTCCTCTTCTGGATTCACTTTTTTTCGTTAGACTCAATAATCTGTTTTTTCTTTTCCATATCGGCACATCCGTATTCACATTCTATTTAAGATTAGTGCCTCATATTCAGGAAATGATTTTTTTTTTCTTTTTCCCTGAGAAGTGACGTTGGATTTCGCTTGTTGCCGTGTTATTATATATTTTTTTCATTTTTTTTTTCATTTAGGGAAACAATATTTTTGGTTAAGCTTTTCAGAACAGAACAGGAATCGATCTTAAATATGAAGTTATTTGCAATATCCATGGTAAACGATGTTAAGGAATTTATCTATTCGTTTTCATTTAGCCTCAAGCTCCGGTGATTTCTAGAGCTTGCTTTCTCCTCGAGTGCGCTCATTTTGTTCACCGTTGCGCGAAAGGTCAGTGGCCATCTTGGATGAAACTCAATCTGCCCTTGTTCCGACCCTCAGGGCCTCTAGCTAACCGGGGAACGCCCTCTGGGCAACGCAGAACGCACCTGCTGCAGCGCGTAGCTGGACGTATGTTCTACTCATGGGCGGAAGTAAAGCGTTTCTATCACTTTCTTAATTCTCAGCTCATTTTTCTTAATCTGTGACTGAGATACATGAATAATGTTTGAAACCGTAAAAAATACTATTTAACTTGAAAGATTGTTGAAATCCTTGCCAGGCGATTGGTCTCCGATTGGAAGAAATGATACTGGAAGAAAGTATATACCCTGAGGAGATTGGAGTGCCTCTAATTACTGCCGAAGACATCCGAGCAAAGCGTTGGGTGGAAGAAGACGAGAATGAAGACTTTCTAGTCGAAGGTGTGAAGCAAATGTTTGAATTACTATTTATTTCCTATTTTCTTATTGAATTACTCGTTAGATTTCTGTTAACTGGGCTTGAAGATGATCAAAATCATAATAATGAGGAAAATTTACCGTAATTCTTTCCATGGGTAGTGTCCTAACTTTTTAAAATTTATCTGATATTCGTGAATTATTTTTCCCTTAGTACTTATTGTAAATCTTGTAATTTTCCCATATTTATCGAGTAATTTTAATAATTTGCCATGTTTCAACTTTCTCAGCGAGTGTTAATCCAAGCGGATCGGACTGCCCCTGGGCGTTACGTTTGACAGCTTGCATGCTCCTGCATGAGATTACGTGCTTTTTACGCGAGGCTTACCGTCGTTTACCGCGTTCGGCGCGCGTTTCGCTACGGTCGACCGATCGGCCGTCGAATATGGCGGGAAACTCAGGTGGTAGTTTGTGCGTTGGAACATGGAATGACAAACTATCGGTCTTGAACTCGTCGGATACCTTGCCGCCAATTAACCCCATGTCGGCGGCAGCGGCAGCCGTGGTGGCGCAACAGAACTTGTCCGGGCGCCGGTGGAGTATGGCGCTCAGCTCAATGGGCCATTCGCAAAATTCCGCACAGAGTTTGCAAAGCATTCCGGACGGACATCCGAACGGAGTTTCTGGCGAACGGAAGATAAGTTTCGTTCTCCATGAACCGGATGACGAATCGCTGGGGAGTAGCAATACCACCTTAACTTTCCAAGTATAAAATTGATATTTTCACTTTTGTGGTATAATTTCCATTTTACTTGTTTTCTTCTAAAAATTTTCCATTTGTATCAGCCAACCTCTTTTCACCATTGGCTTTCTTAAATTAGACCATTGTTTATCAAGAATCGTTATGGTTATGTTTCTTTGGAAATTCTTTTGTTTTACACGTAATTCAGGAGTATTAAATGTATTAATTTATTTTTTATTTATTGGAATAATTCATTTTTTTAAACTTATTTATTTATTAACTCAGGGTGAAGACGGGGGTGAAGAACGCGATAGAGAGCGGAAAAGCCGTCGTTTGACTCAAGGACGATCACATTTGTTGAGAAGATCAACGATGGGCAACGCACCTGGTTCGTTTCGTCGACGGAGTTTGAAACTGCGTCGAAGCCACCGTGAACGGCGCGAAGCCGATACAGAATGTAAGAGCTTCGCGTACTTTTTCTGTCGTTCCCCATTAGTAATTAGCAATTGAAACCCGATTACGTTGCATTAACTGAATTGGTCTGTGAAATTTCTTGTCGAAATTTTGCGCCTTTTATGTTTTCGCGTACGATTTTGTTAACCTGAGTGTGCACCGATTCGATGGTGTAAGAATATCCAACAATATCTATGAAATTTCTACGACTAGAATCAGGGGACTAAAAGGGAATGTTTGTGTTAGACCTTTAACGGCGGATATGCGATCGAGGGGTAAGGTTTCGAAGCTTATAGTCGATCATGCTTTATTGAGTAACCTACTTTTGAAGCAAGAAAATTTAGTCAGTAGACAAAATGGAACAAAAGGCCCCGTCTAGAGTTTTGGGTATTCATTGCGCTCAGTTGAAATATTTTATTTATTTTTTTGCAGCAATAAAGCGCTCGGATTCGTTGCGATCTAAACGGAAAGTATCTTCCCTTTCGGATCGAAGTGATACTTCGGATCACCACGATCAAGAAATTTCGGGCGAAGAAAGTCCGGGTTTATTAAGTGACGATCAGCCTCCCGAAAGCCCCAGCGAAATTATTGATGCTGATGACGCCATGCTGTCTCGCAATATTCCTTGGATTAAAGTAGTTCGAATTTAAGAGATACTTACAACATAAGTTAATCATTTGTATTGTACTTTGTAGACTGTAATTCAAATGTCGAACGCTTACAATTTTTTCTGCACTCACCAAGGTTTCTGTCACCCAAAGTGCTACCGTCGCCAAATGCGAGCGTGTTCTCGTATCCTGCGAGCTGTTCGAAAAGTAAACCAGTTACTTTATGGTAACATGAGAACTTTGAACAAGTTTTTGTGCTTTTAAAGGACTAGTTATCGATTATGTCGACTTTGATGACGTTATTTAGTGATTTAGTCACATAGACTGATTGAGTTGATGTATGTTATTCCCCAAACTCGTCAATTTACACAAGTATTGAATTTGATAGGTTTATGGAGATGATGTGGACGAAACGCAAGTATTATTTCCTCCTAAAGCGCGTGATGAGAATCGCAAAGAAAAAAAGAAGGAAGCTTTCAGCCGCCCAGGTTCTCCCAGCAAGCGAAGAGAGAGTATGGGCAAAAAAGACAAGTATATGCTGTTTAATTTCATATACATTTTCGTGCGCATTTTGCATCCCCTGGTCCAACGAATTGCCATTATTAAAAATAGGACAAGTGTGAAAGTTTTGAGTTCGCAACCCTGGCCGAACCTTGAAATGACGCCACTGAGTTTCGTCGTCGTAGCAATAGAGTTGCAAGTAACGTAGCCGCCATTAAATGACTGTCTAGAAAGCCTTCTCTTTTGCATCAAACGACCATTTTCTCCTGCTTTACAGGCTATAGACCTTAATACTGTAAGTGTTAGAAATCGGAGGCAAAGTTACCTGTTAACCTACCTTTCAAATTACACAAGCGTTGCAACACTGAAAAACAGTTTTGACCTGTTTGTTAAGAAGACATAAAATGGCGGCTATTCGATTAATGTCATTCAGTGGCATATGTTGAAGCTTATTTTGGGAAAAAAACTTGTTAGTCATAACCGCTTTCTACAAATTTCACTTCATTCGCGACAGGATTGATAAGAACCTCGATTCCAATCTACTTTCGAAGTTAAGCGGGTCGCAAGGTTCAATAAGCGGGCCCACCCACCGCGAAATCACGGAACTTGAGAGCGGATTCAACAACTTAACTAATACGCAAGTGGTCGACCGTTCTGGTGAACCCAAGAAGAAGAAAAAAGCCGAAGAAGAACCCATGCTTAAATACTTGAAATCTGAAGTAAATCCGCGTCCTATGTTTCACACAAGTTGTGCTCCATTTTTTCGTACATTTTCAATTTTTCTGTCGTTTTTCGTAATCTTTGTTCGTTTTTTTAGTTCTCGGTGTTTACTTTTAAAAATTTGTTTTACCATGTCTTCTCATAATTTGTAAATTTCGTACAGGTGTTGGGTCTATTCCAAATTCCGCTGTCGCTTTTGTTGAAAACGGCGACGCTCCTGCACGAAGACGCGTTTCTGGACATGTTGCCGGTGGTGTGGGAGTGGCTTCTTGAGCCGAATGCGGAAACTTCAGCGGCGGCGGCAGCTTTATACATTCTAGCCGCCGTAAGATGCCCCGAGGCGGCCACCAGTTTACTCCATCGCGGTTTGACCCATCCAGACGCCAACGAGCGTGTCAACGCGCTTTCTAGGTTTAAATTTAATTATTTTACTTCCTGTACTAGAAGTTTTACTTAACCTGCAAACTGTAAACTTGAATTGAAATTATCACTTACATGGGAAAAATGTGTGTAAGTTTTATGGAAATCGAAATTCGTAATAGATTAAAATACGAATAGATTAAAGCAACAAAATTTCTGTATCTTAGGTTCCAAGTATTGTGGCGATGCCGGTACCAAGTCTGGCAACGTATGGAAGAAGGTGCCCAATCTAGTTTCAAAGTACCGCCGCACGCTATCGAGTTCACCTTGCCGTCACCTAAGATCGGCATCGAGTCGACGCCCGTCGTTGATCCACCTTGGATGCCCGAAAGCGAAGCCAAAGTGGAAGAAGTTACCTTGAACCAAGATACCCATGTAATTAACTCTTCAACGATTATCTATTATACTTTCAATGAAGTCTGTTATCACGTTCTATCCAGAGAGCCTTGGTGACGGCCACCAAAACGAGAAAGAAACAACAAACGGAATTGGTCCAAGCGGCTCTGCAAGCTGAACAAGACCGTAAACGCGTTGAGAGAGAAAATTTCTGGCTCACTAGCGTTCCCATCATTCAGCAAGCGTCGTACGAGCCGGCTTTGCATCACTCTACCGGCGATGACCATGACGAAGGTAGATTAATCATATCGAACAAATACGCAATGTAATAAAAGCAAAGCAAACTAAAAACAAACAAAAGCAAAAAGAGAGTTTATTATTTATTATTATTATTATTATCACTATATATATATTGCTTTAATTATTTTCTTATATTATTTCATTCGTTTTTATTTTCTCCGTTGATATACTCTTAGACGATGAAGCTGCAGAGGGGACGAATCGCTCAGCGACTCATCAGCCGGTACAAGTGGCACAGAGTTTGTTTCCGTCCTGTTTGTGCTCCGCAGCCGTTTACATGGTCGGTTTATTGGACGATACTGCAATCACTGCCGATGGGTTAGCCGTCTACCAAGTGGCGCATCAAGTAATATCGGAAAATTCGTTCTTTGTTTCACCGGAGATGAAGAAAATCGTAATTTAGGTTATTGACGCGTGTTTGGTGGAAGATTCGACCTTGTTTCTGCGCCACTTCCTGGAGAAGCTAACGCGAGATAAGCAAGATGAAATGTTCCACCATTTGCGCCGGCTACTACGCTTTATTCCACGATTGCCACCGCAAACTGCTTACGTGCTACACAATTACCTCATTGGTTACATCATGTTCTACGTCCGGACGCCGCAAGAAGGCGGGCAAGAGATGATTGCCAGTGCTTTATCCCTATTAACCGCCGTAAATATTATTTATTTATTTGCCATTTTTCGTTGCCTTTATTCAGTATTATGGCATATTCTGTTTTTGGCATATTGTGTTTTTTTCGCGTGGTAGGTGATTCCCAGTGTGCAAGGACTGCTTTTCAAGGACTTGAAGCAGATTTTACGCAAAGAGCAGTGCGATGCATCGATACTCATCACCGCCAATGTCCCATCCGCCAAGAAAATCATCGTCCATGGCCCACAAGGTTGTTAAACTGATGAATTGTGTAATTTTGTGATAAAGATTTGGCTTTCTCTAACAGGGCCGGATTCCGGAGGAATCCCTTCTCAGTTCCCGGTACAGGAAGACACGCAGTTTTGCCAAATTTGGCAAGAAGCCGTAGAATTCTTTGATGTCGAAGAAGGAAAGCATAAAGAATACTTTTTGGTAGACCACCGCACCGGTAAACTGAAATTCAATCCGTATTTCTTAAAAAATCTGCCTTTTTTGCAATGTTATTGACTTGTTTTGTGTTGTGTTGGGGATTCAATGTGTTTGTTTCTTTTCGTTTAATTGAAGGTCAAATCCATAATCCAAGCTCCTACGTGCGAGATTTCTATTTCTTTAAGCGCTCCCAGTACCCTCAGCTTTGTCTGGTGCACATGCCGCCCGCGGAAGCGTATGAAGCTTTGCAGCGACAAGCCGTGATTCAGAAATCAGTGGAAATCGGCAAAGTACTCTTCACGTCTTCGGTTTTAACAAACCATAGCCAAGTAACCACTTTGTTTTCTTTAACCGTCAAGTTACATTTTGTAAAATTTTTCTGCTGTTTGCTAGACTGTGGCCCGCGTGCTCTTTTTGCACGAAGAACTGATGAAACTTCCGTCCTTTCCACGTAAAGCTTTAGAAGCGGAATTCGATTTGTACAAAAGCGGGCCACTTGGCAAAGTAAGGAGTTCCTTGAAATCTTGCAACTTTAAGTGTTGATATATTTCATTTATAGTATGCTACACATTGTTGTTGTTTTTTATTGATATTTATTGTGTTCTGTTATTTAGATTTATTAAGCTTTATTAAGTCTTTATGCTTTAAATCCGAATGTTTTTGGTTTTAGGAGCTGAGAGGTTTGGATTTGATTCACAAAATTGCGTGGGTTCGCTTAGTCGCCAAAATGTTTGAAGCCATGGCAGGCAACTTTGCTTACTCTGGTGATATCCATCTCTTCGTTAACGTCGTCAACGGAGCGCTGGTCTTGCACTGCGAGGACGCGGGCATGCTCCGGTTGTGCATGGCAACGTATATCAACGCCGCTCACCAGTTTCGCAACATTTTTGCACTCAACGGGTAGAAATTAAATTCTAGTCTTATCAAAGCTATTAATTTAAGTTATAATGAAATCGTGTCCTATCAAAACTACTAGTTAAATTACAAATTATATATTGTATCTTACGGAAACTTCTAATTAAACTATAATTCAATTAGTTGTCTTGTAAATACTACGGATTAAATTTTTATTTTCACCGAATCGTAGATAATTATCGATCATTTGCACACGCTTCTCAATTCGTTGAAAATGAACATGAAAAAAGAGGGGGGAAAGTAGATCTAGCATAGAAAATACCAGATTCGATCCATAGTGTAAAGACATATCATTACTGTATGGGGTGTGACCTCAAACGATATCTTCGATTGCGATAGCGATGTTTGACATTTGCAGCCAGTCAAAACGTCTCGGTACAAGGCTGATTGGAACGCGTTTCCATGAGAAAATTCGATTGAATCCTAGCAAAGTCTTGAGGTACTGTCGATCCGATCGAATGTAGTACAACCTTTCGAGAAAGATCTGACACACTGCCAATTTGACGCTTATTCCCTAGGTTTAGTAAAAGCTGCCAAAGGGGCAGAAAAACTTACGCAATTTACAAGACTCGAAGTACAAAACCGCTAAACTTGCGTTATATTTCATTACACGAGATCCACCGAAAAGTCGTTGTTTTCTTGGCGGAATCGAACATTAATAATTTGCTCTGTCCTCCCCGTACAGTAATGATGACTAAATAAACGTGTATTGTTGAAAGAGTGAGTAAGTCATAAATCCAGATAATTGATACTGTCAATATATGAAAATTTAACGTGTCCATGTAATATGAGAGTCGGTGAGCTAATTACTTATTGTTGTGTTCGTAGGTACCTTTTGATCATTCCTACTCTTCTGCGTCTGTATTCCAACAGCCAAGGCAATGGCTTACTCACCCAGACCATAGAGTTCACTCTACAACAGTTTTACATACTACACCGGAAACCGTTCTTACTTCAACTCTTCGGCAGCGTGGCTCCCATTTTGGACGCAGATACTGAATCTCTTTACGGCGACGCCACCAAAGTAATTCGGAACAAGTTTTGTCCGTTTTTTAGTGTTTGTACCATCCAAATGCATTGCCAAACTATCGTTCGTTTTGAGTTTCTTGATTTCATTGAATTAAGGGTGTGTTTTATCAGTATTTAATTCTCGACGTAGGCTCGCACCTATTATCGGCCGCGTAAATTGTTTGTACATTGCAAGAGTCACTGGTCTTAAGAAAAGTCACAAAATAGAAATGGACGAATAATTTTTGTTTGTTAATGTAGTATTGATTGTCTCATTTCGGTTTTTCTTTGCAGGTCCGTTCAGAAAGTTTGTTTCAAACTTTGTTAGCGTTAGAAAAGACGGTACGCGATCCGTTACACATTCTGGACTTGGTTACCTTAGAAAAGCCCATGAAACCTTTGGATTTCTGTTACCACGGCGAGTCTGATTCCGTCACCGTGTTAGATTGCATCGCGCTATGCGTTGTGGGCGTTTCCTATGCACCTGACACACCCAGAGGCCATCATTTATTGGCAAGATTGACCTCTAGCAACTACTATGTTCGTAATTATAAGTTGTTTTTCCTGTAACGGGCGCAGATGATCTTGGAATCGATAGTACCCATGTTTTTGCGCCATCTACAAAGCAGTGATGGCAGAAAAGATCCCCGGAGTGAACGTGAAGCGATTCAGCAAATTGCAGCGGCCATGAAAACGTTACTTTTGAACTCCGAAGCGTTGGCCAAGTAATGAAAAAGATGAAATTACGAAAAGTTATTTGTAAAATTTCATTTATAATATTAATACATCAAAATTGAAGGCACTACACCGGACCACAAAGGTTGGTCGAAAAGACCTCAAGTCAGCGCAATTGTGGAGGGAAATCGACGTTAGCGACGGCCATTGAGATGGACGAAGATTCCCATTCACGTTTCCTGGGAGATTACAGCAAAACGTGGCTGCCCTATGACAAGGACGGTGAGGATTCTGAGGTATGAACCCTTTTAACGAAAAAGGAAATACAATAGATAGAGAAATCGAAGTTCAGTCGATAAAATTTTGTTCTAGGGCAAGTGGGAGGCGTTCCGACAACCCCGGAGTTTGCTTTTAAATCTCGTTGCGGATTATTTCAATTTAGCGAGTGGACGCTTGGCGGAACTGAACAAGAAAAATGGCATGGATGGGAAGAACTTCGAACTTTTGGACGTCAAGTGCCATATGGTATCTCACTGCCTTCAATCCTTGTGAGATACAAGCTTTTACGTATTTGTTTCGGTTTGTTGCAGAAACTGGCTGATGTTGCGCATAGTTTGTTAAAGTTCGCGTCCTACGATGCCGTGACAATGGGTTGTAAAGGTTTACAGTCCTACGTGACTTATTTGATGCCTGCTACTGATTGGTCGCACGAATCCATGCGACCTGCTTTGAACACCCTATCCCGCCGACTAGACAAAATCTTCCTTAACATTCACAAAATGCCTTCCGTACGCGTGAGTCGAAAAGTTTTTCTCTGCACGTTACGAAAATAAAGTAGTAAAAATAAAGAAAAAAAGAAAAAAAGCAGTGACAAAACAGAGAAAAAGTGAAAGGGTACACCCATTCATTGCTTTATTCCCCAGTCCATTTTTTTCTATTTCTTTAGTATTTATATATATATATCTATATTTTAGTATTTAAGTTACATTAGCATATTCTGATATTTTTTTTCTGATTTTAGCGGAATATCGACTGGAAAGCAGCGACTGGATTGCTCCAAGGCTTTTATACGACACTTACCAAATGTCCGTACATTGTCCATGTCCAACACCTGCGCTCGCTCATTGCTACGTGTCAAGTAAATTCCTATCTGCAAACTGATCATCTTCTTAAAGAAAGATAATAAAAACAGTTATTAAAAAATAATGGCAAAAATAGTTGCTCAATCTTTAGTTTTCAAAAAACTCTTTAGTTTTCAAAAATTTCTTGATTTTTCAAAAAAGTCTTGATTTTTCAGAAAAATCTTGATTTTCATGAAACGATCTTGATTTCGTTTGAAAATATTTGCCGTTCTGTAGTCACTGATTCTCGGCGAATCGGCCACATTGTCGACCGGCGGCGGAGAAATGTCGCCATTACGAGTCTGTCGGTCTACGCACGCGCCTCCGTCCTTCTTTTCTTCCGTGGTGGTGCGGCTGATTGCGATGCAAATCCTAGCTCTGGGCGTAAGAGATTTTCCTAACTTAAACACCGATCCGTCACAATGAAACTTGGACCTTAAATTCTGCTTAGCATGACATTGGTTTTTGTCTTCTTTTATTATCTAATTCGTGTACGCTGTGTCAATGCCATCGCGCGATTCTACCTTGTCGTTCATGTTGGGGTGCGAATATGGGTTTCTTCACAGCTCTTCAGTCACATATCGATGGTAAACGCAAAACTTGCTCCTTTAAGGATGCAAGTATGTACTCAATTGAGAATTCTAGACAAAAATGTTAGATTCCCTTCAGTTTAGCGACCCTGCTCAACTTTAGTGAAACACACGAGTCTGCACATTGACACCATGACTCGATACACCCAAAAAATAGTAGCCACACCCCCTCAATTCACCGATGTTGTAATATCCCCCCGTTTCGAAGTCTTTTTTATGCTTTATGATTTCCATTCTCAAAATAACGCTTGAATTTTTTTTTAGGAAACGTATTCGTTGGAACAGGCATGCGGAGGAACTTCGATATTCCCCACTCCGGATCGTACCGAAGCGGTTCTCTTAAACCTGCTTCTACCTTTGTTTCTGAAAGTCGGAAATGGTAGAAAAGGTAAGAAAAATGTGAATTTCCATGAGAACTACAGTTTCTATGTGTTTAGATACCTTTAGTCCGTAAATTCAGAGAGAGAGAGATGTTGTATATACGAAAATTCTATTTTTGTACTATTTTACTTTACTTATTTATTTCTCCATATTTTGCTTATTTTATTTCCACACTTTTTATTTATGTTGTTTCTATATTTTTTCTCTGATTTTGTTTCTACATTTTTTTACTTAATGTACAGTAAAATATTTCATAATTTTTATATAAGATGTCTCACATTTGGACTCTTATTTACCTAATTACTTCTTTTCGTTATTTTTGTATAAAGTTCAGTTTTGTTTGTTCATTGAATAGTTTGTTTATTTTCGTGTTTTTATGTATTTTAACAGACGCGCCTCACATGCGACAATCGGACATAAGTTTCGCCTTAACTGTTATTTTGCACGCCCTGAACCCGCCCCGCCACCTACAGCCGGGACAGTTGACTGGTAGTACGAATCATCACAAAATTTCAACGTCTTCCGCCGTGAGCGTGCCCTCCGGGGGTGAGCATAACTGCCCGAGCTTCCAGGGCGCCCCTAGCGGGGGTAGTTGCACCGGTAGCTTAGGCATCGGCAGTCCGAACTTGGGCGTGACCTTGACCACGGCCATGAATTATGATGTGAGCAAACTGAATTCAGCTCAGCCACAGCAACTGCAGCGAGTACGCGCCTCCCAGTACAAGGTGGCGTTCATGGGCCTGAAACTGATGATGGTTTGCTTTACGTCGAACCTGACTATGGATTGGCCCCGGATTGCGCGCTTTATCAAAGAAATGAATGACAAGAAAGAAGGCGGAGCGGCATTGTGGAGTTTTCTGGATTTTGTGGCGTCCTTCCGGACCCCGCTTTACGTCATCTTACTCCCCTTGATGAACGCGAGAGTACGTTACTTTAAGCAGGTGATGATTGGTACACTAAAATGTCGTACATTTATAAGGTGGCCACGCCCGTGGTAGTTGAAGAGGAGCAAGCCTTGCAAGCAGCGTTGCAGAGCCGTTTAAAAGCAGGTCCGCAGGCGTTACCGCCCCGGGGCGCTTTGATTGCAGAATTGGCGATCGAGCTGCGTGACTTACGGGAAGAGTTATCCGCCAAAAAAGAAGGTTAGCCTCATTATGATGGAAAGGCGAACTTTTGATGCAATTTCTTTCACATAGATGAATCGGATACGGATATGAGACGTTCTGTCGTGTTTCCGGATTTGCATAGCGACATTTCTAACGCCAGTAATGCTTCACGGCGATTCAATCCCGAATTGACTTACGTGGCACGCCGCGGAAGTATTCGGGACTTGCATCTCAACTCTAATCGCAGTAAAACTAATGAATACACTGTTTCTGTTTTTATTTACTTTAAAAGATCTGAAAAATATATTTTTTTGTGATCTGTCGTTAAGCTTGTTTAAATTGTGCGTTATATGCTAGTTAAAGTTTGCTGTAAGTTACGTTAGATATAAGTTTGTTATAAGTTACATGTTGTTATAAATTTATATGTTAAGTTTATTTTCAGTAAATAGTGTTTTAAACAGCAATAATACTGCAATACAATATCTTTTCAGCAATATTCAGCAAAAATGTTTTAACGATAGTGGTATGTTCTTAGACGACTAAAGAAACATTCTCGACATTCCAGGCTTGTCGGCTTCGAACTCGAACGTTGTTACGGGATTGTGCACATTGCGTAGACAATGGAGTGTGCGGAGTGATTCGCGCACGCCTGTTTCCACCAGCGCGCTGTCTATGCCGGGTTCCAGGCCAGTAAATCTTCAAGCCTCGACGACTAGTCCAGGTATGAATACGTGGCACACTATTGAAGATTGTAAGGGAGACTTTTTGACCATCTTGCATTTTGTCTCGCGCAAGTTGTGCGTCTTTTGAACCCCGCACATAGTGCTGGCATGTTTTGTTTTCTCTCTGAATGTTTTCTTTTCCCCTACTTCTTCTCCTAACACGAAACTTTTAGGCTTTGAAAGCTGGTCTGTCCTTACGGACAAAGGGTGGCGACGAACAAGTTACGCCGGAGAATCCGTGTCGCAATTCACAGGTGAAGCCTTTTCCGTACGCTTTTAGAGAACTGCCGTTGCGTAAAACATTCCTTAATTAAGATTCACTGTTGGTATTGTTAAAGTTTCTACCTATTGAACTCGCAGAATCTTAGAAACTTAGCTAATTGGCGTTCTGAAGCGCCATCTTTGGGCTGGGTTGTCGCCGACAAAATGTGTCACTTAGGCGCCATCTTTGGAGTACGTGTCACTTATATGATAGTAAAAAGTCAGTATCGGTGCCATTTTGGAGCCTTGATAAACTTAGGATGAAGTCGACATTTTCTCGATCAGAAATCCAAAGATTAAACACTAGAGCCATCTGCGGAGCTTTGTTTTTACTAACATGAAAGTAACCTTTTGAATGTTTTGCGCAAACTGACGACGGTAGATGAACAGAATACTTTATTATTAGTCTCATGCATTGCTTACTAACCCGACTTTTTTTTACTTTTCTGCACGTTTTCTCCTTTTATCACTTTCCATCCACTTAAACACACTACGCATGTGCACCGCCGTTTGCAGGCCACAAGCCTCTGGCATTCGCACCTGATTTTAAAGCTAATCGCCGTTCCTTGGCTATCGCCGAAAATCTAGCATCGACTATCGGTAACTCTTCCTGCTTTATGCATATTATATAAATCCAGTTCTGTCTTGATTTCACATAAACTAATTTCATTGAAAACTTATTTAACTTTTTAAAAAGTCACTCCATTGTAAAACAAGCAATTTTGTGGATACAAAACATCTTTATCTTGTGTCCACGTTTTTGCAGTGGAGAACAAATCCTCCCCTAGCGGTGAACAGCTTACGGCATCTACTGGTGACACATCGCGATTGCAGCGGCCGAAACAAGGCCTAGCCAAAGGCAAAACGTTCCGTTTCAAGAAGCCAATCGCGAACATAGAAGTATCGCATATCGAAATTGAACCGGAAAAAGTTTTTGTCCCGCCCATGAAATCTCCCCCCGAGCTCACACCGTACCCATTCCAGCGTCTCTTGGTCCCTACATCTTCTGTATCAACGTCATCTGCCGCCAGTACGAGTCCTATCCCGGTGATTCGCAGCATCGCCGCCTCCCCTCGGAAAGACCCGCCCACGCCAGTAGAAACAGTCGTAACTTCCTCCGTTAGCGCCCACGCCCCGCCCAAAGTCAAGATCTCCAACGCGTCCGTACCGGCCATTAGGTCTCCTACCGGCAATCCCAGTTTGTCCGTGCCGGTGGTGACAGTTGGTATGGCGATCCAAGTCTCTACTTCCACTTACGCCCCGCCTACCAAATTCCCGCGCCCCATGCGACCGCCGCTAGCCAACCTATCGTTTATGTCATCATCCCAGGCGCCCCCGCCCATTCCGCCGCGATCGCCACGTGGTGCAGCGCCACCGTTTCCAGCTTTCTCCGTTCCGGACGCGCAGAAAGGACGAGATCAGGTGACTGCGGGACCTAGGGCTTGTTTGTACCGCGAGAGGGAACCACCTCTGATCGAGGAAGGGGAGCAGGTATCGTCGCCGTTTGGGCTGACACCATTTTCGCCCGTTTGGAGTTCGGCGCCCCGATTGGTGCAGCAGCTAAGCAACGTGTCAAGTGATGCCGAAGCGGAGAGTAGCCGAAGTTCTTTAAAACCTTGCTTGTTAACACCAGCGAGCTCGTCGGCGGAATCTCTAACGCCCACAGAACAAAGACCTTGTGTTGATACCCATGATGAAGATACTTTAATATAGAAATCCTTATGTGTTAATAGTGCTCATTCCAATGTAGGGTTACTCGATGCGCTGGTAGTGGCGCTAGTGAAGAAGCCACCATTGCTTGTGCACTCGGTGGTCTTGTAAGCCTGTGGTATCCTAGTGACAGTGGTAAGCATAAACAAGGATACATTGATCTCAAAATCCAGTGGTATCCTAGTGACAGTAGTAAGCATAATCAAGTGTACTAGCAATGGCGGCCTCGCCACTAGCGCACTTACCAGCGTAAACGATTACCCTACTTTGGAATACGCTTTATAGAGCCACTTCCAAAATCGTCCATGACATCTGCCGAAGCTGGCGAAACTAGAATCCTTCCTTCTACCTTCAACTTATAGAGTAAGGATATATATAGAGAGAACACGCAGTCCGTTCTTTACGGGACGTGTGACAATTTTTCGGAGCGTCAGACTAATCTCTTGAGAGAAGAGGCCGGTCAAACTCGTTCGACCGGCTACCTCTTCAAAGCAGAAACTTCGAAAACGAGTTTGGAATAAAAGTTGACCCGAAGAGCCGAATCTGTCCAACCTGAAAGCCAGACAACGACAGTTTAAACGATTTGTTGATACTTAATAGCAAACACAAATAGCTATGGTCCACTGACACACTGGAACCACTTCAATTACTCCGCATTGTCGTTCTGTTTTTCTGCCAGAGACCTTAACACAAGCATATTCTCTCTATAGATATAGATATATAGATATATAGATATATATCCTTATTCCATGTTCCAACCTATCGCTAGTCCCATAAGCTTCTGTAGGGAAATTTCTTAGTTTTGCCAAGTGTTATGTGGGAAAATAGCGGTAAAAATGGTGAGTCTATATCACCTGATGCTCAAGGCTGCATCATACACAAAAGAACGCAACAGTATGATAATTTGCAAAATTTGAAGCTTTATTAAGTAAACAAAATGAAACAATGAAAAAAAAGCCTTACGGCAAGTGGCAGGTATCATGACGGATTCGACCCTCTCCACCACTAGGTGGCGTAATTTGAAAACAACTCTGTTAGCCATTTTTTAACTTGGGCAGACTTGTAACTTTCGTTGTTGTGCGACAGGCGTTACGATATGTGTATTTTATTTCTGTTAGAAGTTGTTGAAGTTGAGTGTTAATTCGTAAATTGTTCAAAAGTTGGAGAACTTATTGTTAAGAGAGTTGTTACATGATAGGACCCAATACGTATTTATTACAGAGAAATTTCCACACTAATGACAGCAAAATAACTCAAAAGAATTTACTGCTGTCCCTGAATGTCCTTAATTTGTTAAATAGGTATTTGTTTAGAGAAAATAATTAAACGTTTAATATGTTATTGTTTTTCTATAAAGCTTGTAATGTAACTGGTCGTGTTTTCTTGGATTTGTAACAATTCTGCACGAATATTTGTAAAAGCTTTTGTTTGTATGCTTTTTTTTCGAGTTTGTCATATTTTTTTACGACCGTTTTAGTCTGGTGGAACCGGGTATTTCGCGTTCCGAATTAAAATAATGAGTAGTTGCAGAAAGTTATAAGGCTTCCATTGCATTAACAGGACTGCATGTAAGTCTCTAGGAACATCTGCGAACACGTGTTACGGTATAATTTTAGTCTTTTAAAAAATAATACGTAATTATAGGAGGATGTTCAAACAACATTAATTCCAGTGATACGTACCATAAGGCCCAGTTTCGTAATCTTCTTTTCCGTTATTTACAACGGAAATGGAGAATGGTGTAAGTCGTTATTAAAGGAATTAGAATTTAAAGGAAAAGAACGGGAAAAAGTAACACTAAGAAAAGTAATAAAAAGAAAAAGACGCCAGTGTAAGACTATATTTAAACCAAAGTTTACGAAATGGACGTAAACATGAACGTATTAAAGTATAAAATTGTGAACTTTCGTCGTTAATAAGGCAAAGCTTGAAGTTTTCTTCGGCGATTAAATAAAAGCGTAAAATGTGAGAAGCTATTAGTGCATTCTTTCGACAGTTTTTGTTTCACTTGTTACTTCTTGTTTATTTATTTGTTTTTAGTAACTATTTATTTACTTTTCTTTTTTATTTAAATTCTGTATTGACTTCGTATTTTTACCTACCTTTTGTTTTTATTTACCTCTCATTTTGTAAATTGTTCACTTTTATATTGTGGTCTATTTATTTCTTTTTTTACGAAGAGGAATTGGGGATTAATATTTTTTATATGCAAATGTTCTGTTTTTGTGATATCCGGGGGCTCTCGTTCATCAAAGTCGTCAATAAGCTTGAATTTTTTGCAACTTTTTACCCGTTGGGTCGGTTAACAGGCTTAAGCTTTCAACTACGAATAAGTCTCAATTGGTGGCTGTGGTGGTTCCCGTTATGGATCAGTCCCCGCGAACGGCACGTAGTCAAACTGGTTAACCAGATTTTCGCGTCGCCAAAAAACTCGCAAAGTGTTCAAAGGCACCAAGTTATAAGTTCTGGGAATAGCAGAGTATTGAATTGCTTTTTGATAAGAATTTGTCCCTTTCGCATTCGCGTTGGTTGTTGAATTCCAGTTTCTTTTTGCACCATTAGTTGGAGGAATTTAAGGAACGTGAAATAAGGCGTGTTTTTTCTAACATTGTAAGAAAATTTGCAATGTACTACAAGTATAATGCGCACAAGTAGAGCGGTATCTCAAAATGGTTATGTTTCTTCGTTTCTTTTTCTTTTTTAAATACCGCTCGCGATCCTTTTATTGGCATGTAATTTTTTTTTCGGAAAAAAATCATAGAAATAACAAGACGAAAGTGATAACTACATGTTCATTCCAACATTCAGGTTTTGAGATTCCGTATAACAGTGCCGTTAGGCGTTGCGTAGATTACGAAAGTAGCACTCAAGTTATGAAACCTTTTAGCGCAATGTAAAAAAAAACGCGTTAGATAAATGTGACGAAACTGTATCATGGAGCAACCTATGTTCTTGAAGCTAAATGGATCTTAGGCACAATATTTGGCTACTATTTTCTAAGGGTTAAATTGGACGATCCTTGTGTTAAGTTCTCCAGAAGAGACACAAGGGACTCATATGTTGACTCATTTTCGCATACAAAGTTTTCGATGGCCAGGAGCCCAATAATTTGGAGGCCCTTTTTTCTCCGACCCTTGCTTTTCTATTTGACTGTATAATGTGCTATTGTTCTAAAAGTGTTGCCGATTTTACTGCCCGGAACTGCTTGGAAGAGGTTTTGGGGATGATTTTTTTTCGGGGGCGACATGAATGTTCAGGGATAAAAAGGATGAAGGAAAAGGCGACGCCGGGTCGGGCAAGAATATTACGACGTCATGAAACGCTCATAAAAGGCACATTCCTCTACCAGCATTGAATAACAAGTATTAGGAATTGCTGTGTCTCGTTTTTTCGCTCCCTTTAGTGAAGATTTTTGTCTAACATTCGGGAAAACCTCTTTTATCCGGTCTTGACCCCCTTTCATCGCCTGACTCTTTTCGTTTTTTCCCTCTCTTTTTCTGTGTTCTTTTTGCTAGGCATTTCACGACTCCGGAGTTGTTCTTTGGGACAGTTTTAATTAACCGTCTTTTTGCGTCCGGTAGTTTGCAATCAACTCAATGGACAGCCATTCTTCGTTAATGTGTAGTTCGACTAGTCATTTCCTTCCTTATAACCCCTCTTCGTCTCCGTTTCAAACGGTATTGTAACTTTTATTGTCATGCGTTACAGCTCTTCCGCTTGCGCGTTGTTAGTCCATATGGCATTGTAAACCGAGCGCCCCCGCCCCCCTCCCCCCAATCTTCTTAACGCTCCGGAAAAGAATGAACGAATAATAAGCTTTTTTCTAACCCGACACATAACTTAATGGGACGCTTGCATGCAAAAAGTCGTTGTTTTTTTTACAGTATGATAGAATAAACGAAACGGCCTGCAGCCACGCAACGCTCAACATGCAAGGATTTCATTGTTGGGTCAACTGACGCTCGGTTGCACGAAACCTGGGACAGCCAGTTTGTGAAACACAGCAAAACTGTCCCAGTTTTTATTGACACTTGTGAGGATTATACTTTACCGTTGGCTTGGTTTTGACTGACTGTGACACTTTGTTGTTGTGTTCAATTGCATAATGTTCGTCAAATATACAAATGGAGTTAATACGCCCTATTTAACATAGTCTTCTGTTTGTACAGTATCGTGGAACTGTCACGAGATCAATAAATAGCATACAGCCGTGCAACGCTCAACAGAATGCTGGTATTTCATTGTTGGGTCAATTGTGGTGTTCTGGATTTAAAAAAAACGATCAAGCCTTCAAAATAATAAAAATCAGGTAATCGAGTTAGCTTGATTTAAAACTTTTCAAATACAAGGCTCGTGGCTTCTCGGTTTTTTGTATAGATAGTGTTACAGTGATTTAGTAATATGTAGTAAAAGTCAATTTAGCTCTATTATAATCACTTAATGGTTTAACAAGTTTATATAATAAAACAAATGCAATATTTAACAGTTTTTCAATAATTCTTAGGCAGCCCTTATTAGACCTCGCAACTTTGTTACATTTTCGTCATGTTTTCTAGGAGGATATATTAGCGAGTTTTATTAGATAGCGAGACGGAGGAAGATCGAATTGAAAAATTAACCACACAACTCTTAAATTTTGTTTCTTTACTGATTTTTATAAATTAAATTGGAATATTTTCCTAACTACTGAAGTAGGGATTCCTAAATTATTTTTTTATTGTTTTTCCCATAAAATGATCAGATCGGGTAGGATCGGGACCTTTCCTGATCCGGATTATTACTTTTAATTTGCCAGGATCGGATCGATTGATGTTGGAAAAGTTATCGCAAGTAAAAGAAAGTCCACAAGAAAAAAAATCTGGAACACTGGTCAATTGACTTAAGGTTCACAGAACTTGGGACAGCCGATGGCGTAACTTGGCAACCCTGTCCCAGTTTGTTATTGACAACTAGCTTTCAGGAACGCATATTTCAAGCCCCAATCCGTCCCAGACAGGTGGAGGGAAAATCTTATGAAGAAAGGTCGGCTGGCGTTGCGCGGTTTGCTAAGTTGGTTAAGCTGACTGTTGACATTGGCAGTCAGCTGATCTACTCTTTACTCAGTGAATGAGATTTGTTAATATTGCCCTTAGTGCTGTCACTATGTTAAGTTATCCTAATTTAACCTAACCTAACTTAGCCTGATCTAACCTAAATAAGCATTTCGAATTTCGGCACCTTTTATCCTAATGATTCCAGCCCGACCTTGCAGCAAGCGGCAACGCTGCGTCTGGGATGGATTAGGATTTGAAAATATGCTACCGGGACTATATGTAACTTTTGGGTTAATTTTGAATTTCGTTTTGTTTTATTTAGTGTTAATCTTTGCTGTTGAGTTCCACTCACAATATTCTTCAGGTAACATGTCGAATATAAATACTCGATGATCGCGTGACGGTTGTCCACTGTTTTGGCTGAGTCAGCTCCATCGGTTTGAACATTAATAAATGCACATAACAGTCGTGTACCTAGAGCAGGCTTGTGCGGATTTGCATTTGGCTCGGATTGAAGCCCGGATTAAGCCTTTTTTTTTAGCAAACTTCGGAGTTGATCAAATCCGGCCTTTTTGTCAAGTTAGTTGAACGTGCACTTGGATTGGAAAGCCAGCAATTAGGCAAGGAGTTGGAAGGGAGTTGGACTTGGACTTGAAGAAAGTCCTTCATAGAAAATTCTCGTTGATAAAAGCAACGGTTTTATGAGAATGACATCTCGAGAGTATGCTCACGTTGTGGGTAGCCTATGCTGTATTAACCTTTTCACTTTCGAAAACGAGTAAAGGTAAGAGGTACTCATACAGACTAGTACGTAAAAAGTATCCACAAGCAGCGTATTGCGGTCTGGCTTTTTTTGGTTTCGAAGAATAATGCCATAAAAGCTCAGAACCTAAGTCCCTAAGATTTGTTCTAATCAAGCAGTTTACATCACTGTTTTGTGCAAAATGGGGCCCTCGTTTACACGCATTTCCCCCTCGTAAATGGCTATTCTTTATCGGATGCTACATTTAAAGTTACCTGCAATATCTGCGACGCATTTTTTTCTGCTTCACGTAAAGCTACTTCAAATCTAATCAGGCACCTCAAGGTAAGAACGATTCGATTACGAATTTTATGCGTAAGTTACTAGAGCTTGCTAGAACTTACATACCCCTGTCACTTCAGTTCTAGCAGAGCGAATCTTTAGTTATGGTGGTAAAAATTTTGCGACCCAACCGGGCCAAAATACCTCCTGACGTATTTGAAAATCTCATGTTTTTGCGATGCAATCAGAAATTTGTTTAATGAATTGTCAGACAATAGATTCCGACTTGTGCGAAGAATTTTTTCTTGCGGACTTGCGGATTTGTCCAAATAATTTTTCCCCAATTTGAACTTGATTCGAACTTGTGGGAGAGGAATCAAAGGGGACCTGCGGACTTGGAACTGGACTTGTTTCTGCCACAAAAATGGTGGCTCGGATTTGATTTGCAATCCCATTTATCATTCCGTACGAACTTCGACTTCAAATGCTTTCTTTTTTGCACTGGAGCACAGCCTGACATAGAATAAGCCGGTTTTTATGGTGGTGGTAGTAGTGGGGGCAAATCTGCAGAATGACTGATCGCAAATATATGCAGCGTGTAAGAAACCTGTATACAGTACATTTTTTTTAGAATTTGTTAATAAAGAAGAGATGTGACCTACCGTTAGGACAGCTTAAGTAATTCAACGGGGCTTTTTTCAGTATTTGCAAGTCGGTAGCTAAACGGCAACGGAGTTCCGAAGCTTATTCAGGGAAGATAGGATGGGTCACTCTTGTTACATTCTAAAGGGAGGAAAGGGACAAGGAGGGACTCAAGAAAAGGAAAGGCGTCATACCCTATCACGTCAATCATGCAAATGCGAAAAGCAAGACAGCTTGGCATTTGAGTCAAGCCTTCATGGTATGCCCGTCACCCTCAGAACCATCAAATGCATCTTTAACAGCCGAAGGATCTAGTTTTACGAAAGGGGAGGTGCCTTTTTTGGGTGAACCTAGTTGTTGAAATTTAAAATTTTTTTGTTAAAGGAAATTTGTCCGAAACAAGTGGGTAGTTCTCCACCACTTTAATTTCCTCATCAACATTCATTAGTAATTTCCAATTATACTAAAAAGCTCGTAGTATTTTTTAAAAAAGGAAAAAAAAGGTATAAACAGAAATTACCGGAATTGAAAGTTGCACGAAGAGCTTGTAGAATCTTCTATGCAAATTAGCAATAACCATAATGCCACTCCGAAAGAAAAAGGGGAAACGGGGGCCTTTTCCGGCTTATTGGAATAAAAAGCCATGTGTGTTCTTTATTTATAGGCGAGTCTAATCTGATCACCATCCACATGTGTCAACATGTTCCGGTGGAAGAGTGGATTGCTTTTTGTCACGAACGTTTTTAATTATCACGTTGCAACACTTCTAAAAGATTACCATAGTTTCCGAGTTTGTAATCTTCTTATTTATTACTACGAATTTACAGTTTCCTTAATAAAGCTTTTCATTTATAAGGTTTTCTTTCCCACGGGAATGCCATCAAGAGTTTTGAGGCCTCCTACACTGTTAAAAAGGGTACTCAAAATGGGTATTTTATAAAAGGCTAAAATTGACTGTCAGTACTCAAGAAGGGGACCTCTCCCCAAAGATAGTTTCTCCGTCCCAAAAAAGGGGAGACAGTGCTCAAAACACGTATCTGTAACCCCAAATGAGTTGGCTTTTCCTATTATGAGTGACACCTTTCTCGTTAGGGTAACCTTTCCCGAAAATGAGGCGCCTGTTTTCAAAAATAGGCTGTAGAAGCCTCAAAATCGGCATTTTAATTTAATGCTCTTAGTGTGCATTTGTCAAGTTCCTATACTTCGTTGGTGCCAAGAATGAATTTAAGTCCGATCGGTTATGTCCTACACCCTGCTACGGGAATATTTCTCTGTTGCACAATAATGAACGTTCGCTCCCTACAAGCGAGACTGCAGATCCGGTCACGCATTCGCTCCCCGTCCTAGCTAGCCGCTATGTCGTTTTCTGCAAGGTCTTAAAAATTCATTGTTGTGTGCGTTGTGTCAAGTTGTGTTTGTATTAGGCCCAGGACTTCAACAATCACCAGGCACATTCTTCTAATTATTAGTGATAAGGAATTTGACATTTCCTTTTCGTCGGTCGGTGCTAACGATGTTGTCAGCTTGAAGCAAGCTCTTGCGTTCGCATCACATGACAGTGATTTGCTTCATCGAAGGAAAATGTCTGAACTTGAACAGCGAGTCGTGTAATAAATGTGGATACATAAAAATATTCCCCAGCCAGAGGGAATTTGAAGAAAAGAAGTGTGACACCATTCTGTGATTTTTTAAAATTTTCAAAGTGATTTCAAAATGTTATGTTCTTTGGATGTATGCTTACCTATTTTTGAATATTTACCTATTTGTCTATTACCAATTTTTTGCGTTTTTTAACATCTTTGTATCCATGTATTTACGCCATCCTCATATGTTTTGACCTATTTGTGTTGATTTTGTTCCGTCCATTATTTCTGTTTATTTGACTGCCTTGCATTTGTTAGTTCATATTTTTATTTGACTGTTTTGTATGTGTTGTTTTGTATTGAAATTGTCTTTCCATTTGAATTTATCTGCCGTATTTTTTATTCCAATGTGTTTTACATGTTCTGTATTGGTCTTTTGGAAAACCCCCACTGTACTCACGAGAAGACATAAAATATATATTTGTAAATAAAAACACGGCTTAAAAATAAAAATTAATATTAGGTCAAATCCACAAACTTAGGATGATGTGGTTTTCATAATGGGTCTTCACTTTTGGTCATTGTTGGGAGGTCGAAATTCGAAAAATAGTAATATTAAAGGTCTAACTTGGGTTTTAAATTATACACAAATTTAGACTTTTATTTTTTCCGGAAATGAGAGATTAGGTGCCCTCAGTAATGGCATTTCTATAACCCCAATTTGAGATTTTAGAATTTACCGATTTTGGTGTTTCTAAATATACCTTTCATAGGACTGTACCTACCTTAAAAATTTTGGGTATTTAAAAAAGCGCTCATCTGGTTTCCCCACATTAAGGTATTTTTTTCGACCTATAATAGGACGGATTTTTTAACAGTGTATTACAAGTTTCAGAACTATGCTACTGTATTGTATAATATTGATACACTTTTCGTATGAATTACCAAGTTATTTCTAATTTATATCCAGCAATGGCCACTGTTATTTTTGTTCTATTTCTTATGCGCAGTTTTCGTATCTAAATGCGTTAACAGTGTGAGTACAGGCGTGGCTATTGAATCATAAGAGCAGTACCTTTTTCACTCAACGAACGTGTCGTGCAGCTAATAAGAAAAGTAGTATTGGCTCTTTGTATTCAAAAGCTTTCTTTAAAAATTACAGGGTATTTCTTGTTAAACAAAGAAGTGTACAAACGACTTGTTGTAAAAGATCCCGGCAACGAGCAAGGCTCACGCCGTTGTTTATATATATATATAAAAAACAAACAAAGAAGTAAATACTCTTTCGTAGTAGTCTAATACATTATTTGTTGGTTGCAAGATGTAGTTTTAAAATATTGTGCATTTTCTGATTCTAAGAATTTAGTCTACTTTTAATTCAAAATGTTTCATAACCTAATGATAATGGCATGAAGACATACAATGTAGCGAATGATTGTACACACAATGTAGCAAACTGTGATTATTTTTCCTATTTTTCTTTCATTCTAAATTTAACTTCTAAAATATCCCGCCTTTTGTTTTCAGCTATAGCGTTAAACTAAATTTTATTCTCAACAGATGGCGTCCAAGAAACAATTTCCTCACTCTCCCTTTTTCTTTTCCATCTGCGTGCGTTCTGCGTCACTTGAGCGAATGCCCAGCGTTGTACTATATTACTACTAGCAACGGCAGCAGCGACAGCGGGTGAAGGCTCAAGTAAAAACTCGCCAAGCAAAGTCGTCGTAGCTAGCCAAGAAGCTCCAAGCAAGCCTGCCCGTGTGTGTATGTTATGTGTTGTTAAAACCACCAAACTTGTGTAACCCCCTCCTTTTTTGTAGTAACTCTCGGAGACTAACCGTGTGTGGGTTGTTTGGTCATCGTAAGCTTAGTTGTGGAACCTAAACGAGGTGCAACACCACTCTGTGAAAAGCCCCCCAAAAGCATTAATTCCAGCAGAGCAAAGGGCCATTGCCAGTGTCCCAACTTCCCAGTGACTTATTTTTGTGTCCAATGTCAATGGATTTATGGCGTCACGTATTCTTCTGTACCTGCTTATGCTTGCAGTAGCATGCAGAGCTGCCTACAGCTCAGGTAAACACACAACCCCTTAACCCCTCCTTTAACCCTTACTCTACTTAACCTAACCTCTCATTGCTTTTTTCCAGAGAGAAAAGAAGAAAAATAATTCTTACTTAAGGTCCTATGCCCCATGCTTGGGGGTATCCCAACAATGAAGTCTCCTTTCCTTCAAACACTCATGAAACCGTGTTTGTGCTTCTTTTTAGGCTTATGTCCTACCAGAATCATTACGTTAGAAAACTAGCTACGTGTTGTGATGCAACTAGGCCTTTTTTTCTCTTCCCAGGCCTGAAAATCAACCTTGTTTTGGGATGGCGTGGCCGTGGCGGCCGCGCAACTACGCCATTGCTGCCTTGGCTTGGTTTTGGTGGGGAGGGAGAAGAGGGTGGAACGGGAGGGGAGGGGAGGGAGGTTTCCATAGCGTAAGCCGCGAAAGAAGGCATAGCTAGATCGTACAGGCCTAAAATGGAAACAAGAAAGAAGAGAGGGGGGACCGGCACACACACAAAAAAAAGGGGGGGGGGGTTGCGGTAGTAGGCCTAAGGGGGAAGAAGAAGATGTTAGGGCATCAATGGGTTTTCTTCCTTCTTAACGGCAAGGGGGAGGGAACGCAGGAAGTAAAGGGGGGGGGAGGCGGTCGGTGTATCCAGTTTGGAAGCCATAGGCCTGTTCGGCATACCTTTCGGCCTGGTCAGGGTCCTCTGGTGCTTTTTTTCATTGTTATCCTTTCTGGGTGTCGCGCTATTGCACGCAATTGCGACGTAGATCGAACGCGTAGAAAGGAAAATAGGCCGGGAGAATTTTTTGTGTGCAGGAGCAAAACACACATACAGGTGACCAAAGAGTCACGTGACACGGGTCAGTCTCCCCCCAAGCAGATGCATGGTACGTTTTGTAGAGCGTTCAGGCGCGCTTGGGAAATGGCAATGCGTTTTACAGGAGGTAATTGTTGTAGTTAATTGATGGGAATGAAGAAGGTTGGCGAAAAATAGCAGGAAATGGCGTTGGCGGACGAGATGGTGTGGGGGGGAAGGGGGTGCGTTGGAGTGGGAAGGGAGGACTTGACACCTAGTGAAAGGGCTGTTGAGCATTGTTGAAGAGTTAATTACAGATCAGAAAAAGCGTTAGGATAATGAAGCGTTCAAGAAAAAGAGTGTTGTTTGACCTTTAGCGAAAGATCCATGCAAGCCAGGAAATGGTTAAGAATGTGTTACGTTTTTTACTCCTGTTGTTAAGGTCGAGAGAGAGAGAGAGTGAGAGTGTCGTTGAGCGTTATTGTCTCAAGGTTCCGGTGGCATTGTTGACGAAATTGAAAGCGGGTTGTTAAGGGTTGTAGACATACGGGTGTAAGCGTACAGGAAGGTGTGATAGAAGGAAGAGGGCGTTAGGTAGGTCGACGTAGGTTTTGATTGTTGGGGGCTATACACGTGTGTATGTTTGGTTTCCTTTTTTGTATGCTTCCTTTTTCTTGCGCTTCATATTTAGAGGTAGTTTAGGGAAAGTTATAGAATTTATGCAAAAAGGACGCGAAAATTTCTACCAGGAAGTAGTAGCGGTTTTTTTTCGGTCAAAAAGGAACGAAATGCAAAAAAAGTGCACTTGTCCTGCTTAATGAACTTTTTGTGCGTTGCACTTTTTTTTCGGATTGAGTAAGCGTTCTAGCCATTTTTGGACCTTTTGAAGTCGTTCGCGCCGTTTGAGTATTGACGATTGGTACACGTGTGACATTGTTTGAGACATTGTTTGGTTGTTGTCACTATTGGGAGGTTCGTACGCGTAATTTAAGTAACTGGTTTCGCATAGAATGTGCAACGTTTCCCACAAGAAAAAGGGCAACAATGTGGGTTCTAAAGTGACTCGATGCACCTCAGAACGCGCGGTAGTGTGGAAAAAGTACCAGGTAACAATTGGTTAAGAAGTAGGGAAAGCTTCCGACTGGTTTTCTTGACGTTTTTGCGTTAATTTGTTTTAGTATTGCCAAACATTTGTTGTTAACATGCAATAGGAAACGGATTTAAGTCCACCGGGCGGGAACGAATGTCGGTGACACTGCAGGTAGTTGGCAATATCGGATACACATGTATAGCGCTTTAGGAATATGTTAAAAAAGTGAAATGCGGAATAAAATGCCAGAAGGTGTTACATCTTTTTGCTCTTTAATCATTCGTTGACGCTACCTGGATGACAAAATGTCAAAGATCCGTGAGTAAACGCTATGCTTAACGAACTTTACGTAAAAACAGAAAGTTCGGAAAGAAAAGTTGTTTTACGTAGGCTAATTTTATTTAAAAAAATTGTGACGACGTAAGTGAGAGTTAGCATAATTGGTGTTGTGTTTTATTTCAACACGTAAGCTTTGAATAAAACTCAGAAAAGCTTAAATTCATTGCGTCGATACAATAGCGTTAGTACCTATTGTTGACACATCTGTGGCGTTCCTGTTAGCTTAGTTCAAGCACTTTTTTAAAATAGAAATAAAAATACTAACTTAAAAAAATGTTGAAGGCGATAATTTGTCGCAACAACGACATTGATCGCCTTAAAACCAAAAATCAAACCAAACCAATATTAACTTTTAATCAATCCTTTAAATTTAGTTTTTTTAATTCCTTTTCAGCGGTGGCTTCACTTCGAGTTTGTATTGTACATGCCTAATTTCATTTGCTTCTTTGCCGTCTTTCCTTCGTCTTCCTTTTGTAGATTTTTTTATTATTTTGGATATTTATGTATTTCTGATATTGTTACTTTTAATTATCCATCCGAATTTTTATTTATTTTTTGTTTGTTTTTGTTTTATTTTATTGATTTCCGAAAGGAAAAAGTATTAAATGAATAGTAGTAGCAAACTTACTAAATTTTGTTAGGAGCGTTAAAACTATTTCTGAATTTTCCGATTTCGGTTTTAATTTGTGTTCGGTACATGTTTGGATCGTAGATTTCCGTTTGTGACACGTGTATGCCCACAAAGATGGTGTGCTTTCGACATAAAGGGGGGGGAAGCAGGATGACGTAGGTCGATGAGGTAGGCTGACAGTGCAATACAAAAGGTGGAGCTAGGTATTTTCATTACGTATGCAGGCCGACCTTGACAATTAAAAGGCGACTCTTTTTCCTCTCTACATTCTTTATGGGGGTTTCTTAGGTATTCTTATTCATTTTTCATTCTACGTGGCTTCTTTAGATGGGGAACTAATCTTTTGTCTTTTTTTATTTCGGGAGGAGAGGGTTGTTTCCCAAGGAAAATGTCAAAGTGCAGGCGTAACACAGTTTTTGGAGCTGCAAATTGTTCTGACCTCGCTTGAACCTGGACGTGTTGTTTCTTTCTTGGGGATTATTTTGGTTCAAACACTGGTCATAAAACCACGCAATTTCTTTTAGGAGACCCAAGCCAAGTCGTTGGACATGCAAATGAGCAGCTTACGTGCAAATTAGCACGATGAAGGCTTAAAGTTCCATAGAGCCGTGGAAGGGGGGAAATGGACAAAAAAAAAGAAAAGGGAGCGGAAGGAGGAAGAAACAAGGCCTGAAAAAAAAATTGGAGACGGCAGCTCAATGGGATACACCTGGGCACGGCTAACGCGCCAAGTTTGAATTTTCGCGCGCCGCCCAATAAGGAAACATGTGGTAGACAGGAAGATTTCATTGTTAAGCCACGCAGCGGTAAGCCTGCTGGCCGTGTGCTTCTTCGGCTGGGGCTGGGGCTTTATGGTCGGTACGTCCTACCACGGGTTCCACGGAGGAAATATCCCTGATTCGCTTAACGACGCAATTGGAGTTATGAAGCGGTTTCTAAACAAATCAGGGACAATGTTATTCGATTAGTAGTAAACATCGCAGTAAGAGGGAAAACTTTGTTTAGAGAACGGGAAAGCTCTTTCAACCCAACACCGGGGCTTTACCTCTTTAAACCGGTCATCCCCTAACCGGGCCGTAAACCTCGTAGATCCGGTACGAGATGTAGTATATTGTTAACTGTACTTGACACACGTGGTTGAAGCGCTGCGTCCTCAAAAGCTGGGGAAACTTGAAAGTGCACCACGTAGTGTATGGATCGCCTCTATAGTGCAACGTGGAGCCTCTGTTAAAAGAAAAAAATGTATAGCTACGCGTAAGGGAATGCTACTTCGAAAGAATGGGCGGATTCATTGTTAAGTCGCTATACATGTTACGTCACTATGTTTCCAGTGTAACATCTGTAAAGATAAGCGGCGGGGTTGGAACTCACCGTATGTCGTAAGTAAAGGAGGAATTCACTGTGAGCTGTATTTCACTTTTGGAATGTCTTCGGTTAAGAGCGCCAGGGAGGGCGGGAGCTTTCGTCCACCTAGCTACTGTGTAAGGATAGGGCGAGTCCAATGAGCGTGGCGCGCTTTTTGAACGGTTTTGGATTTGACGAGTGTATGACAGTGTTGCGTAATTTGGAAAAATTAAAGTAATATTACATTACAATCACATTTTACTAGAAAAGTAATATTATAATTAAATTATGCGCTCTGTAAATAAAGTAATTTTACAATTACATATTTTTGAAAGTAATGATTTAAATTACAATTACTTAGGATATTCTTCTTGGTGTAGTCCGGCCATTTGTCTGGGTGTACGATACTACTCACATTATGACTTCTCTTCTCGAGTATGTTTGTTGGTGTAACAGGAGAGTTATCCTCCAATGCTTGTTCACCAGCCGAGGTACTAGGTAGGATGTTACTCGTACCTCTTGTCGTAAGGAAACGCTTGATGTTTTAATATTTACTAAGCGCTGCACATCAAACGTCATGACGAAGTTCCAAAGTTTAAAAACGACAAACTAAATCCGAACAAGGCCGAATTTTTTTTAACAATAAAATATTAAGAACATTTAACGTTTGCCTTGTACTTACATTAGATCCGCAAAGAAAAAAAATGCGACAGGACGTAGCAAGTAAAACTTCCAATACGTTGAGATAGCGCGGAAAGAAAACACATCCGAACAATACTAAGGATGATTGAAACTGACCGGAACTTTCTTTAAATTCAGCCTTCCCCTTTTTATGAAAAGCATGAAGAAGAATTTTGCACTTTCGTCACTGTAAACTGGTCAAGATCGGAGAAGAAAACGCAAGTAAAACGGAGGCGGAAAGGTTCTTCCGTATGTTGCTATATTTTTCTAAAAATCCCTGGGGATCAAGGTCCCCTGCATACCCTTCATCACACCTTCGAGAACATCGCTTAATAAGCGAGAACATCGCTAAATCGTAAAGATAAGCGGCGGGGTTGGAACACTATTGGCGAGTTCCATTTGCAACACTGGTGCGCACCAAGTTTTTGAAACACAGCAAATAGTTGTGTTTCAAAAACTGAAGTTTTTGGAACAGTGTACGGTTGTGTTTCAAAAATTCAGTGCGCACCGTTGTTGCAAATGGAACTCACCGTATGTCGTAAGTAAAGGAGGAATTCACTGTGAGCTGTATTTCACTTTTGGAATGTCTTCGGTTAAGAGCGCCAGGGAGGGCGGGAGCTTTCGTCCACCTAGCTACTGTGTAAGGATTTTTCTAAAAATCCCTGGGGATCAAGGTCCCCTGCATACCCTTCATCACACCTTCGAGAACATCGCTTAATTTGCTCGCCCTTTCCTACGGGTTTTGCTCCGCGTCTTTTCTCCCTTCTTTATTCGTGCGTTTGTCAAAATTTTTCCAAACATCAAAGTAATTCGTAATTTTAATGGGAATTACTCATTTTCTATCGTAATATTACATTACATTACATTCCATCTTTTTGAGGCAAAAAAATGTAATGATTGAATTACTTTTTGCTCCAAAAAGTAATTTGCATTACAAAATTACAATTACAAAAAATATTACACAACACTGGTGTATGACAGGGTGGTGCGGCTAAAGCCGGGGTAGAGTGAATTCGGTGTTGGCTGTTTTTACTTTTCGAAGGTTTTTCGGATTGAAAAGTGTATAGTAAGGCGTGTCTGGTGTAACACAGTAGATTGTATCGTTTGTAAGGATAGGACGCATTCATTGTTGGCTGATCTTCACGGTTAGGAACGGTTTCGGTTTACAGTGCCAGGTAGGGCGGAGCTTTTGTCAACCCAACTACTGTATAAAGATAGGGCGAGTCTGTTCAGCGTGGCGCGCTTTTCGAACGGTGTTGGATTTGACGAGAGTAGACACGATGAGTGTTGACAACGCTATCCGTGGGATTGAGTGAATTTGTCATTGAGAGCAGTTCACTTTTTTTGCTTTTTCTAGTTGATAGTCTATGACAAGATGACGTGAACTTCGTAAAATCCTGGGGAATCACCAAGGCACAAATAATACCATCAAAATACAGCATCATCCCCCATGCATCAACCACCCAATGAAACTAATTCATAAATTCTCGTTATAAATAAAAAGTTGCATGTGCAATGATTAAAAGTCAATCAACGCAGCCAACAATAGGCAGTGCCTACGATAGCATATGTACACAGTAAAAAAAATCCCCACTTTTTGGTGGAAAAGGACCCCAAAAAGTGTGGGATATAGAATGGGGCTTCTTTGGCCCCAAAAACTGGAGGTCGGTCCCTCA
>JAHZNP010000305.1:49415-78661 GCA_020615345.1 Triops cancriformis
TTTAGCATTTAAATCATCCTTCTTACAGTGAAGAAGACCAAACTTTGGCAGACGAACGCGCTTAAACTTGTTATATATCTCCATTTACTGACTGTTTTGGGCCCTAATACTTGGCAATTCGATCACCCATAAAGTAGTCAAACAGCTTCAAAATTAGTTGGTGAACATCCTTATTATAGAGAGTCATCTGTGAAAATTATAAGTAAGCGCGCATCACTTTTTACTTTCAAGCTTTTGTATTTTGGTAATATGCCAATCATCTTTGTAGTGTAAGATTTCTTGATTACAAAAAACAAATGCATAAGTAAAAAAACACATTCACAGAAAATTTCATATTCATTCACATTTCAATTCACAGATTTCAATTTTTTCATTCTTCCATGTGCAATTCCACCAATTTAATACAGGGGCTAGATTTGTATTATTTGTATTAAGAGAAGTGTAGGGAAAATAGCTTTAGCATAAGCCATATTATACACATAATACGTGGCCATAATGCAAGCGACGGGTTCTTGGGTGTTTTGACACCCAAGTAAAAACTGTCACGTTACTCACATACATAGGAGAGTCGTATATTTCTAAAAATATCATACAAAAGCAGTCAGATAAAACGTTAAATTGTCCAAGGCAAAGGTAAAAGCACTTAAAAAGGCACAAAACAGCTGAAAACACAAAATCAATCAATCGCACGTCTGTCTAACGTCACTATTCCTTTTCAACTAGTCAGTGGTCAGAAACATGCAAAAAGCGTGCAAGGTCACTCGTCACAAGCCTCGAGCGTATGGTCAAGCCGAGGTCGCATAGAGTCACTCTTCGTTTTTAAGTAGTGAATACTAGATTTTACAAGAAGTCCCAAATTTCGGGAAGTGTTCCCAATAATTAAATAAATAATTCCCAAAAAGTAGGGGTAATTGCCAAATTTGAGTACTTGCTACCAGTTTTTGGGGAGAGAATGCCCATATTGTCGGAGTTGCACACCATCTTTTGGCAGAGGTACAGTTTTTTGTTAGCCACCTCCAAGTATAGGAAGGCAGAATACACTAGTTTCAGGTACCCTTTTTAACAGTGTAGTTGATACCCATTCTGGGATATTATTCCCACTTCCTTGACCAAGTAAACTCCAAAGAGACCTAGCACACATTCGGTATACTAGCCAAGAAACCGTGGAAAAATTATCGGATCTCCAACGGACATTATAGTTAAGCATATAGCTTTAAACTCGTTAGCTTTTTTCGCTCAATTTTATTTTCTAAGAGAACGAAAGAAACCATTCACCTACGCATTACACTTGATACACAATCAGAAAGACTACCAATAAGATATATTTTTTATTGACAGCCCAGGCATGAGTTAACTATCGTTGCCGCTTCTTTATATGTTACAGCTTCGTTTGAAAAAATAAAGAAATAATTTGTTATAGATACAAGTCGTACAAACTAAGGAAACTTTCCTTTCACTGACGAGAATATCCATATGGAGTATAAGCAAATGCAGTAGATTATAAAACGTTGGGTTTGTTTTTACTAATGAGGATTAGAATTAGGGTGGAGAGTAGAAGACTATGATTGTAGTTGGGGTGGGCGGTGGGTAACAACATGTCTTTTGCAAAGTTTTTCAAGCAAGTGTTGTGAATACCTTGACTGCTAAGAAGACTGTGGTCTATCAGAAATGTGTGTGGATTAAAATATAGTTTCCATTTCGCAAATAATTAGGATACTATATACCAATAAAAGCTACTTGCGTGAACTGTTTCTTTCTTATTTTAGTCACAATGTTGCACTAACAAATAATGACTTTAATTTATTCACAGAAGCTTATGGTTTTGATGGTTTACCTTTCATATAACTTATGATTGGATATGGAAAACCTATAACCTAACTATCTATAACCTAGCAGTACCAGGGCCGTACCCAAGATTTTCCAAAATCGTGTTATTTACAGTGAATCTAGCATCGCAAAGCTTTTAAATTTCGCTGTCTACTTTTCTCGGAGATAGCGATTGGTTCAAGCTCTTTCGCTACCAAATGGAGGTAAATCAGCCTCAAAAGTTTTAATTAGACCTCTGCCCTTTCCCTTGCATACATTTTTCCTCGCATAGGGCAGTGTGTAAGGATAATGCAAATACATTGTTGGCGGTTTTTTCACGTTCCAACGTGTCCGCTTGCGGGGCAAGCCAAGTTTCGGGCTACGTTTGACAGGGTGAATTTAAACGGTAAAGGGAAGCCGAAGCAGTTATAGGGAATAGGATGACAGGGTGAAGGGGGTGAGAGTGAAGGTGTCACTGACAGGAGTCGTTATTTTCAAGGGGTGAATGGGTGGAAAATGGGGTTCCGTACTCCTAGCAGGAGTTGTCAAACTTTTGTGTGAAGTGATAGCTTGGGAATTCTTTTTTAATAATATTTTTTTCGAATCTCATTATCCGAAATTCAGTGAATTTTAATTATCAGAGGGGTGAGGTCTGTACATTGCTAACATTTCATTTTGTGAGGTAACAGATTATTTTTCCTAATTACAATCTATTTTTCTAACTGGAGCCTTTTTTAGGGGGAGGTGGGGGCTTAAGGTGTGGATGAAGCTAGGGGAGTGGGGTAGGGTAAATGACGGAGCTTGTGGAGGGACAGCGAGTGGCAACGGTCAAGAATGAAGGGCAACGTACAAAAAGGGGCACGTTGTCCACCTCTTATTCGGTTGTCTCGTCTTATTCCTCTTTTGTTTTCGCACCCCGCCCCTTTTTTTTCTTTCCAAGTGGCGCTGTCCCTCTTTTTCCCGCCTTTTATGAGAAAAGGAGGACAAAGATGGGAAGTGATGGAACGCGGGAATTTTCTCATTCACTGTTCACCCCTTTTCCCCCGGATTTTTTAAATTTTCTTGTGAGTTACAACGGAAATTTAAAAGTTTTTTTGGGGGAAGTTTTATTTCATTTGTTGCTGTAACTTGTACAAAGTGACGTTGCTGGTAAAGGATTCAGGGGTTTCGGCCCTTATTAAGGGGTAGGAAGAAAGCAATAGAGGAAAAAGAATAGCGAGGTTTTAAGCAGCTTACATATTTTCCGTTTTGCGTGGGCCTGTAATGTTGGAGAACAGAGAAAGAGCGGTTAAAAAGCTTGTTAGCCCAATAATGGCATTAAAGCCACGAGGTGTTAAAAGAGCTCGAGATGATTTTTGTGAAATTTGACGAGTTTAGTCACCTGGGCAGGTTTCTGCATATTTTTCGGTAGATCTTGATCGAAAGTGGAATTTTTATTTTTGAGAAGTAGTGCTTGTTATATTGTGGGTGGTTTTTCTTGTGGTTTTGCGTATTCGCTAAATTTTATTTTGAAAGTTTGCATATTTATTGGATTTTATGCGTATTTTTTATTTTTATTAATGCGTTGTATTATGTGTCGTCTATAAGTCGAACCATGTCTGTAAAGGCTACATTTTTATTTATTTCTAGGTATACATTTTTATTTATTCGTTGTGTTTTTGTTACTTAACTGTGTTTATTGTTATTTTACTCTAATTATTTTTCTTTGTAATATTTTTGTTATGTCAAAGTTATTTTAATTTATTTGTTTTTCGCGTATTTGGCCATTTTAGTTGTGTTTTTGCATTTGTATTATATTCTACGCATTGTTTCACGAAAAAAAGGCGGACAGAAATGTTAAGGCTCCGCGTGTGAATAGCATGTGTGAGCCGGAAAGCGCATAATTATGTGAACAGTGAAAGAATTTAGTCATTATGGTCGCATTTTATTAACACCTTCGTCTTTCGTCCACACTTAAGGCAATCATTGAATTATTAACGAAGTGGCTAGCGTTGCACCGTTTGACTGGAATTTATAGGCGGTGTATGGAATTAGTTGCATGGTAGTATGTAGTTTAGGGTTGATTTGTGTCATTGAGATAATCCTTACAGTTTTGAATGATGTCGTAAAAGCCTTTTGTAGTAACTGGCATGTTTCGCCTTTTCCGTTGTGTAACTGATTTGGAGGATAATAGCAATGCCCTGCGTTAACATTCTGAATGTCTGTAGCGTGATTAAACATCGATTGTTGCGTCATCCATTCTTTCGGGCTAGTTTTCATTGTTTCATCTACAGCGAAAAGCTGAGCTAAGCTGAAAGGGCGGTTTCCTCATAATAACAGGAAAACAGCATTTCAGCTGTGTGCTTTCGTAAAAGAGATTTGAAGGCAGATTTGTAATTAGAGTAATTTAACCTAGTATTAGAGGTATGTGTTGCGGTAAATTCCCGGTTTTCCGGACGGATGTGGATGAGTCGATAGTTCGGGATCATTGACAGCCCAGCAAGGGTCAACAAGGCTTGTTACTTCGTTATGCGGTTCAATACACTATAGGAAGGTCTCAATTTACGCACGGCTTGCGTTTTAAGAGACGCACGTGGAAGTAGGGACGGAACGCGAAGTAGTGACTTATATAAAACGAGTACGGCAAGTGTGGGTTATTTGTATTACTGCTGTACCACGTTTTTATGAACTTTACTACATTATGTTACATGTTCGGAAACCACAATTCCCATTACTGGGATCGTGGTTTGTGCGGACCTCAGCTCGGCGGACCTCAGACAATTACGGGAACGGTTGATGTCCAGCATGTGTAGTCTATTTGGAATAAGGACCGTCCAGTTCAAGACGTTGATCCTCTAGTCCGTTGCGTTACGTCCGTTGCTTCTGTTTTGTGGTGAAATTCCAACACGGGATTTTGGTGTCCAGATGAAAGGATAAGTGTGACAAATGTTGCTTTTACAACGATGAACTCTTTCATGGTAGAAATCGGGTACTCAGAGTAAGTGATGTTGGACTTGTGGAAGGATTGGCAAATTAGTGCGACTTATTTACGCTAATGATGACGTCCTCCCATGGATTCACCCATATCGTGTAGAACGATCGGGTTTCGTGATCTGTCGCGTTTGGGGCCAAACTTGACTCAAGCCCTGATTGGTCCTTAGTCAAAGACTAATGAGGGCACGCTCCATTTAGACATGCGCAGATTGTTAAGGTCGACTATCTTGAACGACGCAATTATTGGTTGCGAAAAGGCACAAAACCTTGTTCAACAACCCCACTTTTTGTCCTTAAGAGATATGTTTTGAAAAGCACAGGAAAAGCTATTATTTAAAAAAATCGATTTTTTTTTCTTTTCAAGTTTCACAAACTTGCGAAATTATGAAAAGAAGACGGCATCTTAACTGAGTTGGTTAATGTGTAACTGGTTGCAGCCAATATTTCATGGGTTAAGTAAAGAACAGTTAGGTAACTTGAAGAGTTTCTTGGAGAACTTAGTGCATTAATGATGTAATCAAGTAAATCAGTGAAGGGAGCCGTGCAGGTTGAGGAGGGAAACGTTGCGCCTTGGCCAAGTTCTTATATCAGAATCTTTGAGTCGATATTTGGGAAATTGGAGTCTTTTCATTATGTCCCGCCCGCTTCAGGAAAGCTCTTTTAGGAAAATCTATAAATAGTGGAGTGGCAATGCTTCACAAGCTTTAATTAATCTCGTTGGAAAATGTCACGGACAATGTCAGTCTATTAAAAACTTTTGCAAATAAAGGATGAGGTAACGTAAACTCAGGGGTTATCGGGCTGACGCGACGGAGGTTGGGTTTTATGGTACTAAAATATACATCTTATCAGTGGGTATCAGTGACTCCGCCCCCCTGGGTGTCATTTATCCCTGTACGTGAAAGGGTGAAATTTTTATAATTCTTCTTTGAGGATGGAAAAGTTGTTTTGTATTGCGTTGGTATGCGTGCCAGATGAAGTAATTGATGTGATTTTTTTAATGTTTATTTTCCAGATCCCGGGGGCGTGGTCGGCAGTAACGGCGATGGAGGAAGTAACAACAATAGTGGGGAGCTGGGTGTCCCTCTGTACTTTGCTGTCGAACCACAAGAAAAGATAGTCGTAGGGCGGGGCGAGTCTTTATTTCTGCATTGCGTAGCCGTCAGCACACTGGATCAAGTCCCGCCCACTGTCACCTGGTTCCACCAAGGACGGCCCATTGGCTTAGACGACCCGCGTCGCCATTTGCTCCCTAATGGCACACTCTGGTTTCAGAAAGTAAACAACCGAATAAATTTTAAACAAGCAATTAATACACATGAGTAATTCGTAACACAATTTAGGGCGAGTTAAGTCGAAATTGTAAGAAACTAATTAAAAATAAGGAACGATTTACTAAGCTTAAGATAGGATTGTAGTAAAAGCGAAACTATCGTTTTGGGCTGTGATGTTTCAAACATAGAGGGTTCGGTCCTAAAGGAATATAAGATATTGTCGTTTAAGTAATGTATAAATCTTGTTAATTAAACGAAGCTAGACAGTACATCCGTTTTTCTAAAGTAGTTTTGCGCCATTAACGGATTACATTGTATGGTCGAACCCGGTTGTAAGAGGTAGACCGAAAGTTAAAGAAGGCACTTCTTCATCAGATTCTCTTACATGTGGTTAATTTTTTATTATGAAACTTTTCTGTCACAGAGGGTCATACATTCAGTTACGAGCGGCTTCCCGTAATACAAAGTACCTCTCTTGTGTTTTAGAATAGAAGTTATTTTGATTTCCGCTTAATGTTTTAAAAAAACAATGTCACCTAAAAATAAGTGTCATTACATTTCGTTTCATTGGGACAAACTGCTTTCTGTGGTGAGTCTCCGTTAACCGGAATGTTGAGTCCCTTTCATTGTTGCGTTCAGTTACATTCGAGTGTACATTGTTGAGAATTTGGACGAACATACTTGTCCCATTAATTACCACTTTTGAGTTTTCTATGTTGGAATCATGTTTGAATTTCGTTGTTGAATTTCCACTGAAGTTTTAAACGTACATATTTTTTAATTTCATTTTTGTTGTACTTTCGAGTGACGTTTTCTTAAGCTTCTCTAGCGTGTAAGCACTATTTTTATACGTAGGTATATTACATGCTTATTAGTTATACGTTATTTTCTGTATGTGTGGTTTGGCGTCCAGATTTCTTTAAATTTAACGGAAAGTAATCGAAATAACTCTAATAAAACTTATAATTGAAAATGTCACGTTCTTTTCTTTAACTTTTGAGTACTTTTTGGATAATGTGTTCCAGTTCGTCGTTCTGGGTTATTACAGTATAATACATTAATTGAATCGTGTCTTTATTAGTATCTTTGGCCTTTATGTATGTAATAATGGGTTTTTTTTGAAGATTTTTAAGGTACAACACAAGCGAAATGGTCAGTCAGACGAAGGGGAATATCATTGTGTAGCGCGTAGCAGTATCGGAGCCATCGTCTCACGCAATGCGTCCCTTCGCATCGCCTTTTTAGGAAGGGATTTCACCGTCGCGCCTGGTAACCAAACGGTCGAAGAGAAGGGCGTGGCCAAACTCAGTTGCGCCATCGACTCCCAGCCTCCGGCTACCATCACATGGGAGAAAGACGACCAGTTGCTGATCCCTGACGATAGGTTTTTATTTATTTATTTTTTACCGTATTTTCTCCCGCCCCCTGCTCTGTTTCAAAAGTTTTCCCGACTCAAATATTATTGAGTATTTATTATTTTAGTCTCCTCATAATATTGTTTTCTGTGTTTTTCTCCCGATAGGATTCTTACCTTGGACTCGGGAACGTTGGTCATCAGAGAAGTACAACTTGAACATGCTGGTCGTTACAGGTAAACCGATCCGCGGGATCACTCGAGACAAGTGGTGTACTCGAGACAAGGCTGAAAAAGTATCTTGTCTGGTATAATACGATCTTGTTTACTTTCTTAAAAAATAGGTTTTTGTTTTGGTTTCACGTTTTATTTGTTTATTTTTCGTAGCATTGGTTAGCCGCTTTAGTTTGTGGGCGTTTCTACAGGCTCCCCGCGATACTTATTAATAAGAGATTGATATGAGCTGTTCGTTGCAGCCAAATTGAAGTTTACAATTAAGATATTTTTATAAGTTACTGCACAGTGCTCGGCAGAAACAATAGAGTCCATGCAAACTGCCCTATTGCTAACGCCACGGCACTTGCGTGAGCAGTGTGCCTACTCTAACGTGACTCACAGTGAGACTTTCGCAGTTGCGAATTTCATTGTTGCTCAATGCCGCGCGGTTAGCACACCCAAGTCAACGATTGTGTTGCTAACGTCACTGTAGTTGAGGGAACTATGTCCCACTGCATCTAGTCGCGAATGTTCCGTGACCCACAGCAAGGCTCTGGCCAATGAGAACTTTTCATTGTTGCCCAGTGCCGTGTTGAAAGCGTCGGAGGTGTCTCACGTTACGCTTCTTGCGAACGTTCCGTGAACCGCAAAATCGCTTTCACAATAGGAAATTTCATTGTTACTATGACAGTATGGCGTTTCTACGGCCGGATTTTAAGACTACTGTATTGTAAATGGGGAGCAGTAAAATCTCGTTATAACGGGCCTTGGTGGAAGCAGGTCCGTTGTATACAGATGGTCCTTCGGTATATTCTTTGTTTTTTATTCGGAGCGCGCTTTAAATAATAGCCGACAGTTTGTTATAAAATGATTCTTTATAGCGAGGTTGTACTGTATTGCACAAATCGAATTGAGGCAGAGGAAATCATGAACAAAACGTGGTAATGCATGGCGTAAGGGAGAACATTTTCTCTAAGGAACTTTTTTCATTGTTGCGTGTTGTTCATGTACCTTTGGATATTAACTGCTTTCCATATTCACTGGAGTCGAATTCAGCCTAAACGAAATAAGTTTAAGTTAGATAGGGTGTTACTGCTTTTTGGTTTATTACAAATTAAATATATTTCTTGTGACTAAGAGCTAATATTACTCATATGTAAACAAGTGTATCTGTTTATTGAATTTAGGACAACGAGCGGTATTGGCAGGCTTTATGGCGCATCTAGCTAACCTTGTTTTCGACCTTACGTTGTATTTTATATTTTGTTTTCTTACTTTTTTGTTTTTAAATGTATTAGTTTGTTGAAATTCAAGAGACTTGAATGTCGTTTTTTTTAAGTAATTCAACTATGATCAAGTTTGATTCCATGTTTTGTACATATTCCTTTTGAAAACATGAAAGTGCTGGAAAATAATATATTTTTTTGTCAAACTTAGATGCGTGGCGACCAATACTCGCATGGGTAAAACGCGGAAGAGCCCTCCGGGCCAATTGCTCGTCTTTCCGGGTTCGGTGATACACCAAGGGCCGCAGTTGCTCAGCTCACCTTCCACGGCCACGGTGCGGCTCCTGCCGGGTGCGAACTCGTCACTAGAGTGCGTTGTTAGTGGCCAGCCTGTGCCGACCATCGTCTGGCTGCACAACGACTCACAGGTGGCCACGCCCCATTCCTTTTCCTTACCTTTGCGTCAAGTGGAGCAGAACGCATCAGGCGTGTACACTTGCCTCGCCTGGACAACCCTTAACGGCCGCAATGAAACCACTTCCTTAATTTACACAGTTCAAGTCATGACTCCACCCACTATTCTGACCCCGCCCTTGTCCCAAGTCTTCCCGATTGCCAAGACTGTACGCTTTGAGTGTGAAGTAGGCGGAGAACCCAGCCCAGACGTTCGTTGGTTCAAAGTAAGCTCTATTTCAACTTACTTCATGTACAATAGTTTGTATGTTATGTTCTTTTAGTACCTGTTTTATTTATTGTGATTAATGTGTTTGGTTTTTTTATTGATTTAGTAACGTTTCTCCCGAGAACCGACATGGGGAAAAAATATCAAATGAATAAAAAGGCCAAATAAAACAATAGGCAAAAGTTATATTTGGGAAATTTATTTTTAGTAGAACGTTTGTTTTAATTTTTCAATTTACTATTTTATTTAATATTCTATAATACAGTATGTCATTTTGTTTTAGAGAATTGACTTAGGCTTTCACCTATTGCCGAGTCAAAAATGTAGCACTATAGTAAGCATTATATGAAACTCTTTTCTATAAAGCATACAATATTTTCGGTTAAGCGTGCCAGAAAAGAATACACTTAATTATTTAATGTATATTCTATTTTTTATTGTTATTCTTTATTTGCCATTGTCCGCTTTTGTCTATCGTAATTATTTTTGTTTGTACTTATCTAGTTTCTATTCCTTTTATTTAAGTTTTTTTTATTTATGTCCATTATATTTATCTTGACTTATTTTTATTTAATTACGTTTTTCATTCTTTATTTGTCTTTTACAGTTGAAGTGTCTAGTTAAGTCTATGTTAGCTTTTTACGTCAGTCGTGTATACATTAACGGTTTTTTTTTACTACGCATGTATTGAGTTATATGCTTTTCATTGTTAGGACGGACGTTTGCTTCCTGCGTATGGACGTATCAGGCAGCGCTGGAAAGTACAGGGCGTGGTGTCGGAGTTGATCTTGTCCAATACTGTGACGAGCGATACAGGCATGTACCAGTGCCAGGCGTCCAATAAGGCGGGATATACTTCAGCTTACGCGCGGCTCTTGGTCAACGTGACTCATACCAGGCCCGAGCCGCCGCCGCGGCTTCGTTGTAGCACCGTTAGCCCGACGGAAATCCTGTTAGCGTGGGATCCTTCGCCGAACATCCCGCCTGAGGAATTCCAGGGCTATAGTGTCCATTATGCGCGATTGGGTAAATTTTCTTTCTTGCGTACTTCGATTTTTGCGTTTACTTTCTTATTGGCAAGGCTTGGAAACCTTTTGAGACTTTTTTTTCATTGGAGGTACCTTGCATTTTTTTAAGCTGTGCTTTTCCACTTAGAGAAAGTCGAGTTTGTACATGTATGTCATGTTGAACTTATGTTTGTTCTTTTGGTTATGAAGGTGGCGACGAAACACAGCTCGTTTCTTTGAATACCAGCCATAAAGTGGAGAATCTGCTGGCGTACTCGAACTATTCCTTCTACGTGCGAGTCTATTCAAGCAAGGCCGCCTCGGATCTCTCCGAACGTATTATCTGCTCGACATCCGAAGGCTGTGAGTAGTTTCTGTTGGTTGAAGCTATTTGTTAGGAATTTTATTGAGTGTTCGTTATTTCCGTTTTTTTAATATTTATTTATGTTTTTAGAGGATGATTGTAGACATGGTCAGGAAAGGTCTTTTTCATATTTTTTTTTTTTTGCGATTACCTGTTTGATTTGTTTCATTGATATCGTTTTGTTTTCTTTGCGTGTCTTGTAGCGCCTCTGGCGGCACCGAACGTGACCTTGAAGGTGTTGAGTCCGACGACGTTGCACGTATCTTGGGGGAAATTGCCGACAGAATTGGCCCGCGGTCCCGTGACGCAATACATGATACAGTACCGACGCCACAAGCAGAAAGAACACGATATTTACATTGTCAAAAGCAATGTCTTCGAGTATACCATTATAGGTAATAAAGCTATATACCACATGATAACGGATGGGAGGAGGGGTTTGTTGAAAACGTGAGTGTGTGTGCTGGAATTTAATGGGGGAAATGCGATCTTGCGTCATTATAGGACTCCATCCCAATAAAACGTACGATGTGAGAGTTTTACCCGGAAACAACAAAAATTGGCAAGAAGTTTCGGATAAAAACTGGCCTTGGTATACGCAGCAAATGCCGCGTGCTCCCGGAACTACATCGGCGCCAGGAACTTTACCTTTGCCCACGATCCGTCTATTTGTTTCGAACACCACAGCTATACAAGTAACAATGCCGTCGACTTTCCCCGTTTTCTTATTCGCTTGTGTTTCTTATGTACATGTATCCCCGTAACTTATGCTTTTTATGTTGCATGTTCTTATTGTAAACATCTTTGACTTTCAAGTATTTCTTTTTGTATCTGTTATTTTGTCCTTACTTCGTGTTTTATTTCATTTTTTTACTTATTTTTTGGTTTGTCATTTTTTTTCGTGTATTTATATATTACTATTATAGTATATGGATAGAAAATTAGTTCGCTTCTGTACGGCGGAAATGGCTAATTTGTTTTAAAGAAAAAGTAACTATGTACAGTGTAGTTCACGTTTGTAAAATTTTTATGTATTTATTTTTTTCTGGACGTTTACGCAGTTGGATGCAAGTGCAAGTGATTTTCGTCGATTTTGGGGGGAAATGTGATGTTTTCGGGATTTGTGGCATAGTTGGAATGCAAAGTTTTCTTTCCCAATTTGAACGAACGAATTTTTTTGTAAAGGTGGTGTGGGATCCTGTGAGCAGTGAGAAAAAGATCCTTGGCTTCAAATTGTGGCACCGCAAAGTTGGGTCGAAATGGAAAACACCCATTAGCGTCTCTGCCCAAGAGACGCGAGCGTTAATTGGCAATCTAAGTAAGTTTTTATTATTTTTGAGACGTAAGTCGTAACTTAGTTTGGAAGTGTACGCTTTAAAGAAGCTTCAAAGTTATTGTACTTATATGTACTTATAAACCATGTAAAGTTTTTTTTTCTTAGCACTGTACTTCGCTTTATCTTTGAATTCTGTTTGAGCCTCGAAACTACGCTGTGGATTTATTTATTTATCAAAAGTAGTGTACTATTTATCATATTCATTTACATTTCCTACAATGTTTTGGAAAGAAAGTTATAAAAGCTAGAAATGTATCAAAATTTGTCAAGATTTCCGAACATATAAGTTAGAAATTGCGGGAAAAGTCGCCCTGAACGGTTGAATGGGAGTATTGAGTTTTTTCGTCTGCATTTATTATATGTGGCTGCGTGATCTTTCATTGTTTAGAAAAGAAATCACTTGTTTGGATCACGTAATACATATTATGAATTTGAAACAAGTCTAAATTAATTGACCCTTGAAGAATTCATATTTACTTCTAGAATGTACGAAATTCGCATAATTTAATATTCAGTATAAATTAATATGATTACTATTGAAACTTGTGTACATTTAGGCACATTACAGCGTTCACTAGATCATTCCCTGCGTTAATCCTATTGAAGAGTTCAGATGGAGTGCAAAGTGAAGAAAAGCCTAATTTAATGCGTATTTTCGATTCGTAAATTTAGTTTCAACCGCAATGGGTTTAAATGGAGCAAAGGTTTAGGATTGAGGCACTTTTCATTGTTACAATAATGACAACTGAGGCGTAAATATACCCATACCATAACACCAATGATATGTAACAATAATGGTAGTTCAGTAAAGGCAGGCGTCCAAAGGCGGGGGCCTTCGACAGCATTTAAATCGGGAGAGAAAAAAATAATGACAACTTTTGGGTGTTTGTAGACCAAGGAACCGTGTACGAGGTCCAAGTCATCTGTTTCACCGAAGACGGGGATGGCCCTATCGTAGTGAAGACAATCCGAACGCTTTACGAAGCAGAGGAGAAACAAAGCATTCCAGTGAGCGACGTCACACCACCCGAGGACCTCAAAGTAGAAGCGGTTAGTTCGACTGCTTGTCATCTCGTATGGGCAGGACCTCCTGAATCGACTGCGCCACCTGCCAGTTACTATACTGTGCGTTATGTGGGCCAAAGCGCAGTGCAGGGCCCACCGTACGCCCCTGGACAAACGGGCGGGACCCATATTGGCTTCGCCAGAAGGTGAAAACCCCAACTTATGGCTTTCTAGCTCAATTGCGCCCAGAAATTCTGTGTTGCGGAGCTTAAGCTTTCTTTTGCCATATCTAAGTTCATTGTCGATTATGTAACGAAGCACGCCGATCCTGTGTGAATCAAAACAATTTATATAAAAAAACTGGACCTTAGATCCGGTCTTTTCATTAAAAATCTTCACTCAACGCTGATTGGATCGAAGTTTTCCCTAGAAAAATTCATCCGATCCTGATAAATTTTAGAAGTATTGCTATACCGATTCGGTCATTTGATTTTTTTTCTTACTTATTTATTATTTATTTAAAATTATAATTGTTTATTTTCGTTGTTTATTATTATTGTTATTTATTTATTGTTTGTATGAAAAGATCCAGAACACTGCCCAAAATGAGGTATCTGAGCGCCTAATCGTTTGACATAAAAAATTAAAAGGTTTTTATTGCAAATGGATCGTGTTTGTTATGTTAGTAGTTCATATTATGCATTCATTATTGTTATGTGCTGATATATACGGTATTTAATCATTTGTGTGGTATTGCAATAGTACGGACACGGAAATTGACGTTCCTGGACTCAAGCCCTATACGAATTACGAATTCAGTGTACGATACCATGACGAGCAACAAAACAGTCCATACAGCGAACCAATAACGTGTCTTACGATGCAAGACGGTAGGCTGTTTGCTTTTTTTTCTATTATTCCGTTTTTCTTTTATTAGAGTACGTTATTATTCTTTTATTAGAGTATCTTATTTTCTATTATTGATGTTCTATTGTTAGAGTATCCGTTTTATTTATTTGTTTATTGACTTTTCGAGCTCTTCTTTCCATCTTATTTTAATTTACGTTTTCTCTTTATTGTTTAGAAGATAAATCAGAGAAACTAATCAGAGAATTAAATGGAATCGAAGAATTCGTTTCATTACATTGTTACTTTCAGATCAGTAAGGCTTTAACCGTGTTTTTCTTGTGATATTTTAGTTGTTAATTCTTTCTAATCCTTCTATTTGTGATTCTTGTCGTGGATGATTTACATACTTCTTCCTTATTGTGTATGATTAATAAGAAATTCTTGTTGGATACTTGTAGTGCCGTCCTCGCCGATAGAATTGGGGTGGTCTGTCGTAGATTCCGCTTCAGTGGCTCTTAATTGGCTCCCGCCTGTTAACCCGCGAGGGGTTATTGTTTCCTATATCATTTACTTGTCGCACGATCCCACCTTGAAAGTGGAACAGTGGACGCGACAAGAAGAAACGGGCTCCAAATTGAAAACCTTGGTAACATTTCTCTTTTCATAACGGTGACCAAGCCCGGCACCTTGTTATTTATTCTTCGTTTTTGCCCAGTTGACGGGTTTGCTTCCGGCCACAACGTATCACGTGACTATGCAAGCAGTCACCGGTGCTGGACCGGGTGGTCTAGCCACGCCCATCACGGTTGTGGTGCCGAGTTGGGGCGAAACTTCTTTGGAAAGTTCCACGGACGAGTCCAATTATATCGGTAAACCTATTCCGCCTTTATTTAACGTTGTAAACTTTCGTTTGCTCAAGTTTTACGCCATTCTCTGTTCCGTTCTCTTTCTCATTTAGTTTTCCTTCGTTTTCGGATTCCCTCTTTGTTGTCCGTGAAATGAGTCATAATTCACAAACTTTTCATTCATCCAAACTGTGTATAGAAAAATTATTATTAGTTAATAAAAATTATTACTAAAAATAGTTTTGCATGTTAGTATTTTACGAGCATATTATTCTTAGTATTTTGTCCAAATTTGGGAATTGTTACTTCCAGATCAGTAACTTTTTTACTTTTTTTTTTGCTCGTACATTTACTTTCATTCTTTTTAATAATTATTGTAATGCGATTTTTGTCGGGGAAGATTAATGCGTTTCTTCGTTAGATGTTCGTTGGATGTGCGAAAAGCTAGTTTGTTAATATTTCGTTCTGTCGCCAACAATGCCAATGTAGGAATCGTGCTGGGTGTGGTTTTGGGAGTGGCCTGTCTCGTGGTGTGTATGGGTTTACTGATGTGGCGTTGCGCTTGCGTGAAGATGTGGTGGCAACCGCGGCGGTCTCGCACTGTCGCCATGGCCAGCGGTTCGTCCCGCCCACCCCCGCCGGGCTGTATGCATTCCGAGGCTTTAGCTTTAGTAGCCGTCACCAATGTGAATGGAAGCGGGCATTTCCGTTCCATAGACCCGATGAAAGGCCACCAGGCGTCCACCAACCGAAACTCCACCTGTATCGATATGACGAAACCTGTATTGCCCCACATCCCTGCTGATATTCCGTCGCACTTGGATACAAAGGTGAGTTAAACCTACATTTTCCATTTACCGAACACGTTAAGGCATTCCTGAAATCTATTCATGTTGTGGTGCTGAAACGGTGCAGTCGTGAAAAGAATTTTCGGTAGATCGAATTACAGTCGAATTCTTATGTTCATTACAAGGTGGTACGTCTTACATGTAGTATTGCTTATTTACCGTCCCACTTTCTAATGCACGGGCCGATATTCCTCAAAAGAACTTTCGAGGCGTTTTCAAAAACAAACTTTTGAGGAATTTTCATTTTTTATGAACGTTCATAAAAGCGGTACGTGTTAGATGGAGGAAGGCCCATGTGTCGTCCCACTTTTTTACGTACCTAAATACAAGCAGTATTTAAGTTTTGTACGTCCCACTTGCACGGCTCGCTGTTCCGTAAAGCGTCGCATGTCAATAAAAAAGGGGTACTGCTTCAGTGCGGTTTCGCTCAAGAGCGTCTCACTTTTTATGGACATACAGATATACATGGGAAAGATATAGTGCGAAAAACAATCTGTAAATGTGACTGGGTTAATTCCATCCTATTCTCTTGTATAGGGTGGTTATCCAGTACCTACTGGGCAGTCGCGTTACAAAGCGGGCGAGGGTAGTTTGCCCCGGGGGTTTGTGACCCGCAACCCTCCGCCTTCCTTATCGACACCTGCGTTAGGCCCGCCTTGCTCTATGGCGGCTTCGGTCCGTGGTGGGAAGGGAGAGCCCATGGGAGAAAGTGATGAGCAGGTGGCGCTACTGTCGAGTAAGAGCCACGAGTTGGAAGACAGCAAACTGACGATACTCGCTGACGAAACTGCCCTGACTGAGCAGACCCTGTTGAGTGCGTTAAGTGGTACAGTCACGTGGGTGGAAGACGACACCGAGGACGAGCCGGATGTAAATGGCGACGGACCAATGATGGACCAGTCCACCCACGACTTGGGTTTTAGTTTCAAAAGTCGTCGGTTGAGTGATGGGGATCATTTGGCGAGTGGTCACGAAGGGGAAGGCGACTCATTGCAGTCGTTGGGGAGTGGGAGTGGGAGTAGTGACGTCACCCCCTCTTCGGACGATAACGATACCGGTATTGGCGGCGGGCGCGACGAGCACGTGCACATGCGCGTGGACTTGGAAGTGGTAGATATGGGCGAGGAATGGGAGGACGAGGATGACGAAGAAGGAACGGATGAAAGCAGAGGGCGCGGCAGTAGAGCCGCCAGCTTAACTACCACGCCCTCTTCGAAAACCTTGGCGCAAATGCCGTTTTCCGTGTCTTTCCGACAACCTACCGCTTCATAAACGAAAAAGAAAGAAAAAAAACGTTGCGGCCTTTATACACACACCAAAGCCAAAACGTTTTGCTCAGTTCCACATAAAACAATAGCCCCGCCTCTTCGCAACCGAAGGGGACTTCATACTCTTTTAAGACACATTCAGGATAGAAGAAAGGAAGGGAATAGCAAACTATACCTACATGCACCCACGCAAACACATACACGCACGTCTTAGTCAGCAGCCAATGAGCAGTATCCAGGTTGAATAAGCCACGCGCTCCGTACAGGTCCATGCTTCCTTATTGCATACTAGTTAAGTTGACTTGCCGTTGTCACCCAGTCAACGCCGTTTTTACCACAACTTTTTTTAAAAGATACTTTTTCGTATATTTTGTACAATATTATATAAGACAGAGCGTGTCCCATGGACGCATTCCGATTCACCACAACAAAACTCAAAAACTCAGCATTAAGTTACAAACCGGTTCTTTTTTTAGGAAAAATTCTGAGTAGCAAACAAGCGTAACTGTATATAGATCCTGTACATATGTATTACGCCGCGTGTTTCCTTACCCCGAAAAGGAAAACGGACACGGTGACAAACTTCTTTGAGTTGTGCTACATTACAAATTTTTCCGCGAAGCTCAGATTACATAAATTCGTTGGCGTACGTTTGGGAGAGAAAGTAAAAAAGTCGAATAAGAAGAAGTTGTATTTTCCCCCACCCAGATATTAATACAAAAACGCAAAACTAAGTGCGAAAGTACTTCCCGGTGAATAGTCAAACAGTTTGATTGACCTTCTTTCAACTTATTCTACCTTTCTTTTTTATTTTCTTGTGGCAAACTTTCAGAAAGAGCTTTTCAGTTCTGTTTTGTTTTTATTATTACTATTATTATCATTAGTATTATTTTTTATTTATTTTTTACACAAAATTCCATGTGCAACGACTACAACGGAAACATTCTCTGCCCCTCCCCGGTGCAAGAAAACCCAACCGAGAACTTTTTGAAGAGAAACTGAAATCAAGAAGACACAAAAAATAGTTTTCCAGGCCTTGCAAAGTACAAATTTTTTACAAACCACAGAGTGAAAACACTTTTTGCACGTCGGCTTCTCTTGATTGGTCTACTGAATTCCTCTTCCGTGTCGAAATATATTTCCCTTTTGTTGTCTTAAAAAATAGGAAACACAAAGGAGGAATTTTTGAAAAATTTAAAACCAGTGAAAAGGTAAAATCGTAGTTAAGCTCCTCCCCCTTTAGCCTTTTTCATTCTTACAACAGCCCACTCTTTCTTCCACACCGGTTTCCTCGTCAGTATGCTCAAGGCTTTCTCAGGAGCTCCTCCTTTTCATCTTAAACCCGGTCCTTTCGGGGTGTCGTTTTGATTTTCTGGTTCGTTACGGGAGAAGGTAATTTGTCTTACACTGATTTGATAGTTTTTTCCCGTAGCTTTTGGACTAGGATTTGACAACACGCTTTTCCGCCGTTCTTTAGTTGGGTTCATTTTTTCTCTGGATAGCTTACGGGAATTTTTTATACCTCGTCGCGCAAAATAAAGGGGGCGTGGTTACCTAAATTTCGAAACCTGCTTGGCGCCTTTGCTCAGGGATTTTCAAATAAGTTTAAAGTGCTGTCATTTGCAGGTTTTTTATTGATAAATAATCCAGACAAAATTGGGAAAATTTATAAGCTATTAAAACTTGGAAACATTTTTTGTTTTGTTTTTGACTACGCCCCTTAGCTTCAATTATCCGGAACATATTTGATTTTTGACTATTTTTTATGTAATAGCGGTACAGAAGGTTAAAATCAGCTGATCCTTGATAAACTCTGGAATCACCCGTTTAATTTTTTTTATCCAAAAGATTTCGTTCGTCGAGGGCAGCGCGTTTGGAATATTTTCATTCACCAATAAACTCGGCCATTCCAGGAATTTGAAAAATTCTGAATACCCTGAAACAACTAGCTCAGTCCCCGCCCCCATCGTGAAAGAAACAGGTTGTTTTGAAACTCACACATTAAAAGAAAGAGAAAAGACTCCTACCACAATGAAGAAGTTTTTCATAACTGTTTAACTGAATGCCCCGCCCTGCCGAGTCAGAGGATAGTTTTTACTTATAGGTTTAAAAAAAATCGAGTCGTGAATTTTAGCGAGTGGAAGATGTTTGTTTTTAATGAGCAGTATACTGCTAACTTGGGTTCCTCAATAATTGCCAATTCCGTCATAGTAGCCCCGCCCACAGGGGACTTATATATTTACTCCTAGTACTCTTGTTTTTTCGTAATTATTTTCTGTGCCAGCAACATAAGAACATTTCCAGTGAAATAGCCAAGAAAACCTATGATTTTTGAATTTTTGCTAAATTGTTTCGTGAACCAGTTTCGTTTCGTTTTTGTCAGTTTCCAAACCCATCTTTTCAAAGTTCTTATGTAACCAAGACACACGAAAACGGTACTAAGCGCTCAAAAACTCGTGAGAGGGAAAACAAGCAGAAAAGTTGATGATGAGTTCCTCGCCCATGTTTTTTTATCATGCAAACATTCGGTTATTCGGCTACATGTGTAAATAGAACTTGTGTATGAATGTCAGCTAACCTTCGTTAACTAACCTTGGTTACCTAACCCGAGTTAGTTGACCGTGGTTAATTGACCCCGGCTAACAAACGTTGGTTATCTATACCGGGTTGAGCAACTCTGGTTAACTAACCTAGGCTATCTAACCCGGGTTAGTTGACCTTGGTTAATTGACCCTGGTTAACGGCCCCTTCCTCCCTTGTTACAAACGTGGTTTGTTTTTACGAGGGGAGAAAGAACAAGAAATAAGTCCCTACATCTCGGTGACCTTTGACCGATACTCGTGGACACGCCCACAGATACACTGCTTAGCTCCCAAACAGTACCTGAAGTCACGCCCACCTCCATTACGCACTCCCAGTTTGGAGGATAGGCGATTCATGAAAGATAAAATTAGTGTGTTACCTTTTCTTTTAAGAAATGTTTGACGAAAAAGAAACTAATTTTGAAAATCATTTTGTCACTTTCACTAAGAAAACGAACGACAACCGTAAATTTTCTGTTCATAAATAGTTATTTTTTCATATTTTTACACATGCGAAAGCCCATAGCCCCGATTATGTAAACAGCCTCTTTGAACCCTGTAGAGTTATTTCCTTTTCCACCTCCACCCCCAAAGGGTTTTTTTTCAGTTTCCTTGGAATTTGTTGTCTTTGTGTTCTAAATTTCCGCAAAGATAAAGAGGAGTTGAAGATAGGTTTTAGAAACCATGTATACGACCAGGAAACTTGCAGATCGTGTTACTGTTATTTTCCCATTATTATTCCTGCTATAACTAATACTGTCGTTTTCTTTTACTTAGTTGTAACATTTAACCGCATCAGAAAGAACGAAAGCGAGAAAAATGATTAGGGCGGTGGTCGCGTGTTAGCAAAGCTAGAGCACTGATAATTAACGAAAAATAATCTTGTTTTGTGACTGAAATTATATATATATATACCTCAATTTTTACTGTTTCGGGTGCGAATGAGGAATGATGTGGTATGCAAATGACATCATCTTGCTGGTTCACCAACTTACCCCCAAGTCCTTTGAACTTAAAAGGTTTTGGAGATCTAAATCTTTGTAAGTTTCTGCAAAGAAGAGGCGAGTTTTTGAATGTTGGGAAAGTTGATTGTCCTGTCCTTTATTTTTTTTTTTTTGTCTAAAGTGTATTGTTTGCGGTTTTTACACTTCTGTAGCAGCAAATATGGTACGGTTGAGCAAGGGCACACCGAACGGGTACATCAGAAAGTCTCTCATTCTTCTTTTCATATTTTGTTTTTCGTTTGTCTCGCCCTATTTCCGGTTTTTATATACATCCTTCCCCCCAGATATAATTAAGTACGTTAATCAAGTACTTCTTCTCTTGGAGGCAGACTTGATAGCGAACGTATATTGACACCGTTTAATGATAAAATGCTGCAGCTTGGTCACCCCGTCCCTGCATGACGGGGTTGACTTCCAATGTTTACCTCATATGTGGAAAATAAGGAAGTAGGGATTTGAAAAACACAACTACACTGAACTCTTCCCCGTGTTTTTGAACCTGATCTGTTATGCATCCAGTCCATAATGTGTATTGTGTGTCCATATGTTTTTGAGTTATGGGATTTTTTGTACATTTTCGCGCCCACCCGGTTTTACTTGATCCTCTTCCCGGAATCTTGTGAGTTCAACATCGCCGATTGTCAAAGAAAAAGAAAGAAAAGAAAAAAACACAAAGCCCATTGTCCGGAAGTCAGCGGGGGCAGTCTTGAGAGTGCCCTGTTTAAACGATATACGTAACTTTATAATGAGAAATGTAATCAGAATAAAAACAAGTAAAAATGCCAATGTCGCAGCTTTTTTGCCGTAAAATTGATTTTGGGTGCCGGATACTTGAAATCAGATGGAGCTGTCAGTAAACACAGGGATCGGCCTGCGTGCAGAGTCCGGCCCGCAAGCTGTCTGTTCGACCTTTGGACGACAATCTACTTATAAGTATAAGAAACCACCCCGGTTTCAAATCCAATATTTTCTTTATTTGTTACGTAGTATCATTTTAATAGCTCCATGGAAAATCGGGACCGCCATAACTCCGTAAGCTTCGACCCTTAACCGCGTGGGGGAAACGTTGGCCGATCTGTCGCAGACCGGTCATTGGGAAAGCGTACGGTTTTGAATATGCTAATTGTCCTTGAATTGTTGAGAAAGCAATAGTTCGATGTTATGACAAACCTTTTGTATGGTTTTACCCGTTTTAGAGCGGATTTTATCTACATAGACAACCTAAATTAACCTAGCCCTATTTTCACAGGTGAAGAACACTTTTGGGGGTTTTGAATCGTTTTAATGTTGTGAAGTCCCACGATGTTTTGTTTGGTCTACAGTAAGTTACACTAACCTGTTTTAATGCAGTTTTCCACGATAAATGTGGCTGCGAATAAATGCTGTCAAGCGTCCGTGAAATGGAAACATTCCGAAAAGTTAAGTGAAATTTAATGCGGTTAAACTGTGTTAAGTTACTCTAGGATTGCTACGCTTGGTCTCACAAAATAGTTATTACAAAATGTTTATTGTTAACACCACGTGGTACTTGACACTGGACTTGATTGCTACTTGTAAACGGTTTCAAGAAGTTCAATTTGAAAATGCCGCATAAAGTTGTAATCGATATAAGACTTGGACGATAACTGTAGCACAGCATGGCGGATGGTTTGTTGTGATGTGTTTGTTTTCCTCTCTCTTTCATTGAAAATAGAAGGAAAACTTGCTGGAAAAGGTAGGTATTTGCTTGTAGTCTCCTTTGTCTCTTGCATTCTCATTATTGTTTTACTTATTTGTTCTTATTTGTTACTTATATTGTTCGAAATGCAGCGCCATGAGTGGCGCCATGTTAATACCGTGTTTGTTCTAGGCTAATTAAAAGGTTACAGTGGAAGTCTGTAGAAGATGTCAGCCAGCTCGCCTACATCGGCGGACGCTTGCTTGAGTATCGTACACAGTTTAATGTGCCATCGTCAAGGTGGCGAATCGGAAAGTTTTTCTAAACGTGCAATCGAAAGCCTCGTCAAGAAGCTCAAAGTAAACCCCTAATCTAAAACATTCTTTACTCTTCCTCCCTAACACCTTATGTCACAGGAAAAGCGGGACGAGTTAGACAGTCTCATTACCGCTATTACTACCAATGGAGCCCATCCTAGCAAATGCGTGACCATCCAAAGAACTTTGGATGGACGGCTCCAAGTCGCCGGTCGTAAAGGCTTTCCTCACGTCATTTACGCCCGAATTTGGCGATGGCCCGACCTGCACAAGAACGAACTCAAGCATGTTAAGTTCTGTCAGTTTGCCTTTGACCTCAAATGCGATTCTGTCTGTGTCAATCCATACCATTACGAACGGGTGGTATCTCCCGGCATAGGTACTTCCTTTTATGAACCTTTATTCATCTTTTAACTCACAATAGAGGACAATATCAACTTTCTAACATATTTTCACTTGTAGACTTATCTAGCCTAAGTTTAACACCCAATTCCAGCGCGACAGTCAACGGAGCGTCAACTGTCACCTCAGCTGGCTTAGTCAAAGATGAATACATGGCCCGGACGATGGAGGTTGAACCTCATAACCATGGCCATTCGTCCATGCAACAGCACGCTCACGGACAGTCAATGGGTTTAGCCATGGGCACGAGCTCAGTGAACGTCATGGGCCACCCTATACCCCCCAACTCACCCCAAACCGTTCAGCACCACAGCTCGACCTTCCAACCCATTCTAAATCAAACGCCCGCATCCAACCGTGAGTTTTTCTCCTTCATTATGTTGACATTTCATCAATCTCCCTTACTTTTAATTAATTGTCTATTATTTTCTTCTTCTTTTCTAACTTTTTTTTTACTTTTAGTTTTTTTCTTTATTTGTTTACTTCTTGTTTTGTGTATGTACTGTTCTATATTTGGGAGTTAATTTATTTTGTAATTCATTGAAAAAAATTCTGGGCGATTAAACTAACGAAAGTTTCCAGTTATTAACCAAGCACGATTTGGGTTTAAAGTAGGGAGAGTTGAATGTAGTTATTAGATTGCACCACAGTGTAAAGTGAGTCACGTGTTATTGATTTGTGTTTTATTTGTTTTCCTGGCAAATTGCAGTCCCTGTGCAGGCGCCAGAAAGTCCAAGTCATGCCATGCAACCTCCACAAGCAGCGACAGTTTTGCAACAAGCGCAACCGCAGCAACCTTTCTTCAATGACAGTAAGAAATCGTCGCTTTTTTGTCCTTGGAGGGAAAATTTGGGATCCCACGGTGCTTAAATGGTGTCTTTTTTTCCTTATTTAGGTACAGGCTTAGCGCCCCTGTCTCCCCATGTGGGCCCGGTGAATGGTTTTCCTATGGCCAATCCTACTTCTTTCGCGGCCCCGCCTAATCCGGTCCTTAGTACCCCGCCGAGTGCGGCTGCTCCTCCCGGTGTTGCAGTACCTGGTCAGTTGCCAGTTGTACCAGTACCTGGCGTCAGCGGCCAAGGTACCTGGACCGGCAATTCCACTTTGACGTACACCCAAACCATGCAGCCTCCGTCACAGCACATGCCCGGCTACTGTAAAGCACACTTTTCTGTTATCGTTCGCCGTATCTTCCGCCTTTGGTTGCTTTCCGTTTTTTTTTCTTCTCGTTGTAGCGAATTTTTCATTTATTTTATTAAAGTACAGTAGAAATCGATTAAGACAAAATCGACGGGACCGGAATTTTTTTTTCTTAAACGTACCGTGCGAAAAAAAACACTTGAAGTCGCGATAACGGAGACAGTATTCAAGTTTATATTCTACAGTGGCAGTTTATCATTTTGTAAAGTAATTACATTTGGATTTCCATTTATTAACATTTAACATACGTATCCATAAGTTCATAGAAAAGTTTTTTTTTAAATAGTCGGAAACTTTCTTTCGCGCAGTCGTTACCGTTATATGTTGTCGGCATATTCTTTGCGTCGTCAATTGTTTGATTCATTTCGCCGTTAGAGCGTTAGAACTACATCTTAAATGTGCGCATACACCTTGAAATACCAAAGCAATTCTGATGTAGTGGTTCAGGAACTGGAAATCGACATCGTCTTCATCATCACGATCTCCTCGTTTTTAAAAAACTGCTGTTTCTTCTCTTGGAGCGTTCCAGCCAACCTGTATTGGCAGTGAATTACTCCCATTTGCGTTGCATTCACACTAGCTTTTTCGATTAATACGGGTCTTGATACGCGAGTATTATGTGACCTAGCTTGTTTAATCTTAACAAGCAATGCAGCCTCCAAATCTTCGTGCTTGGCCATCTGAATTTTTTTTCCTATCTATCTCGAACACTCTCCGCCCATTGATATTGCCACAATTGCGTATCTGTTCTTTACAATTGTTAACTTTACTTACAAAAGTAAAGTTAGCAATTACGAACACTTTACAGATGTTGGCTTTCGATCTGTGATATTCATCTGCGATCAGCTGAGTAAAAGTTAGTTTGTCGGTCTTGCGAGACTCGAAATTTTTCGTTTTAACCGATATTTTATTTCGTCTTAAGAGAAGACAAACATATGTAAAGAGGTAGATTTTGTCGGGACCGGAATGTTAATTCGTCTTAACAGTTCTCGTCTTGACCGATTTCCATTGTATATATTTACTATTTTTGTTCCGTTGTGAAGGCGGCGTAGGCTCGCGCTTGTTGCCGGCTTATTTGTCCAGTTTGTCGTTTATACTGTTAGGTTGTGTTTTGTTCATTTTATTTGTTTTATTTGGTGATTTTAGTAACTCCTGATTTCCTTTATTGTTGTTTTGATTTATTTGTTTAAGTAAAGGAGTCCATGAGTGACAGATTGGCTTGTTCTTTAGGGCCGCAGCAGCAACCTACCTTACCACCAGATTTGGGTGTGCACTCCTCTACTAGCACGGGCGCGTTATCAGCGCAGCCGGTACCGGAATTTTGGTGTTCCATTGCATATTTTGAGCTGGACTCCCAAGTAGGTGAGACTTTTAAAGTGCCGTCATCGTGTCCTTCGGTTACCATTGATGGGTATGTGGATCCGTCGGGGGGAGACCGGTTTTGCTTAGGAGCCTTGTCGAACGTCCATCGTACCGAACAGAGCGAAAAAGCAAGGTACATTCTAAAACCCTCGAAAACTAAAAATCTTTAAAAAAATATTATAACTTCGTAAGATAATGTTCGTAATTAAGTCAAATCTTTGTATATAACAATCGGGATAAAAACTTAAATTGTGAGACGTTCTCGAAGTGCTTCGTCACACTCTCATTATTACCTCAACTTTAGGAGGATTTTCATATTTTTCAAGTTCGTTCTGTTTTCGCATACTGTATTTTATTTCTTTTTTCGCAGTTCCAACTAGTATGTTCCGGAGATTTTTCGTTCCTTTTTTCAAGTGTCGTATCATTTTTTCTTCTGTTTTTCCTTTAATTCTATTTACATTATAGTGATTTTGTATTTATTTATTTGTTACTCGTTTTACTTCTACTTATTCTGTGTCTGTGACACGTTTATTGGTTTCAGTGTTCATTTTTTCCGTCGTGTACTCACAATCTTGTGTTCCTAGGCTTCATATTGGGAAAGGAGTCAAACTAGACGTACGTGGGGAAGGTGATGTGTGGCTAAGGTGTTTGTCGGACCATAGCGTTTTTGTGCAAAGCTATTACCTCGACCGTGAAGCCGGAAGAGCGCCCGGGGATGCTGTCCATAAGATTTACCCTTGCGCGTATATCAAAGTGTTCGACTTACGTCAATGCCATGCGCAAATGACGCAACAGGCTGCCACTGCGCAAGCGGCCGCTGCAGCCCAAGCGGCAGCGGTCGCGGGACATATACCTGGACCTGGTCCAGTTGCCGGTACATACTTATCGTCCTTATTTCGTTCATTTGTATTGTTTTCTAGCTGATTGTAGCTTTCATTCCGTCAATTACAGAGTTAATTCCATGAAGTCTTTTCCAGTATGGTAGAGTTTATTATTTAGTATTTAGACAGTATTACATAGTATCTAGGCATTATTATTTGGTGTGCACCAATATTTTTCTTTATTGATTTTTTGTGTTTAAAATTGTTTATTATTGTTTTCATAGGATTAACTGCAGCTGCGGGGATTGGAGTTGATGACTTGCGTCGATTGTGCATTTTGCGTCTCTCATTTGTTAAAGGTTGGGGGCCTGATTACCCCAGGCAGTCAATAAAGGAGACGCCGTGTTGGATTGAGGTAATTTTAAGCATTTACTATTGTTTTCCGGGCACGTGCTTGAATTGCTATTCGCTAGAATTCTGAATTCTTTCAGTAAAGGAATTAATTTCCCGAATTTTTTAGGTTCATTTGCATCGCGCTTTGCAGTTGTTGGATGAAGTGTTGCATACAATGCCGATTGATGGGCCCAGACCTCATGAATAAGCAGGACGTATGCGTGTGTGTACTTCTGTTTCTTTGCTCTTTCTTTCTTTTTTTTATCGAAGAAGCCAGCCTTTTTGGAAAGTTAAACCGTACTTTAAAAGAAAAGTTTCGATTTTAGTGACCTGGAATTTTATTTAAGAAGCGGAAAAAAGTATATTTTTGGCAATGAAACATGTGCAATGTGGGTTTCACCTCCAACCGCGGATTTTTCTTTTTTTTTGTTACCTTCAGAAAAACATAGTTAATTATCTTCAGATAATGCGTTTGGGATCTATTTTGGTAGATCGCATACCAACCCCTCTTTACACTTTAAAATATGAAACAAAAGAAAGGCAGACGCTTTGAAAGTGTTTGGGAAGAAAAAAGAAATTTTGGAATCATGTGAGTGGACCTAGCCCTATTTAAGAAAAGAAGGGGGGGGGGATTTGTTACTTCGTTATTATTGCGTGCTTTGCTCATTTTTACATGAGATTAGTGAGATTCCTATACTGGGCCTAAGTTTAGAAGCATTGCTACGTTGTAATAGTGTCTTTTATAAGATATAACACGGTCGTTGTTTTCTTTTGTACGGAAAGACAAGTTATTCCTGTTGAGCGAATATTTTTCATTCACTGCGCACGTGCCAGCATCGCAAAATGCTATTAGCTCCTCTCTTACAACCAAGTCCGAACAATTTGAGACAATTTTTACACATTTTACGCCGATTTTTGGAAACCTCGCCAACCTTTTTTATAATTAAGCTTACATCTGGGAGAGTCAGAATGTCAGTTCGGGAGAAGTTTTAAGTACTCTGGGAGTTATTTTTTTCCTATGTCAATAGTTGAGCAGGCAAAAACAAAAACGAATACGTCAGGTTGCAACATGTTCAAAGAAGTGTATTTCTTGAAATGCCATTAAAGTACTTTTGAAAACAAAAACTGTATTACAGTAGATGAAAATGTGGAATTATAGTCAAGTGTTGCTTGCCGATGGGGCCTTTTATTCTTGTGTGCTGGTAAGATTATTCTTTTCCCATGTATCAGTACATAAAAAAACATAAGCTCGTGTCAGATTGACGACCGAAAAATTTCAACGTTTCTTATTTTTATAAAAACGAAATAAAATAAAAAAATATTCCTCCTATTATTCAAGGCTAATTCATCCTTAGATTCTTAAAATTGGTCAATTGACAACGCCGCCTCTTGCCATGTTAGGACAAAGATTGTTGTTTTTCCCGCTTTTTTAGGCGTCCAGCACAGATGCCGATGTTAATTGTCGGCAAGATGGGGAATTAGGTGAACTGCCTATTAATTGTCTGTAGTTAATTATGTTTGCACCAATGACTATAAAATCTTAACCAAATTATAGTATTTGTCAGGGGGTTTTTAACCCCCTCCCCCGAAATTTTGATTTTATAATGGGAAAGATAGGGAATGACCAAGTTTCCAAAAAAATTGCATATTGACCCCCCCCCCCCCCGAAATGAAATCCTGGCTACGGGCCTGGTATTTGTCATGAAAACGAACGTTGGGGAAAAAAGTCAAATGAAATTAAATAAATGAAATACGGCACCGAGCAACAATGAAAGTATGCATTGTGAGAACTTCTATATATTGCAATAATATAATAATAATACAATAGTTTCAGTCATATTTGCAAGAGCTTAGAGTGGTATTGTTTTGCTCGTTATTCGTTTATTTGGTTCTTTCCTTTCAATGGCAAATTTGCTGCACAATGGCGGCTATAATCCTCATAGCGTATACTGAGGGAATATGCCTGTATATTGTTTGTGACAGAAAATAGAACCGAAAAGGAGTAGAGGAGGGATGGGACAGTTTACACGTGGGACAAACCGTACAGAAATCATTACTAATGAACTACGACAGGTTTGGATCTGAAAAAAAATGTACACTTAGTTAATACGACGAAGCTTTCATGAGGAAATTTTCGTCGAAAGATATTGAACCGTTTTTGAGAAAATAAATAAAAACGGAATTTTTGGCACTTTTTGTAAGAAACGGGTCCTGATTATTTCGTTGTAGCACTCATAATGTGTATCTAAAAGTAACATAAAAATTACTTTTATGTAGCTGACAAGTTGGAGAATAACTCCTCCAAAGATTTGTTCTAAAATCGCTGTCCTTTTTTTGCACGAGATTTTAAACTCCAAAGGGATGATTTAGTACGATTTGGACTCAGCCATTTGCATTGCCTTTTCTTGTTGTGAATAATCATTTTTACAAAATCGTGAGTTTCCTTGCACTAACT